>UELW01000289.1:1037789-1302602 GCA_900490495.1 Danionella dracula | reverse complement strand
CATCATGTTGAAAACGAGCCACATTCAGAGGAAAAGTTACTGTCAAACCGAGCGACTTAGTTTGGCTTCAGTGCTTATGGTGCGCTCGAGGGCTGTTCCTTCTCTCTCACACGTGCAGACATGATGAGTATCAATAATTCATTGGGACCCATGCTGACCCTGCCTGTAGTGACCCCTGTCATGTCCTGCCTGCTGCTACTTTATAAATAAACATCTGTTCATACCGGGCTTTCCACTGTCGCTCATGCGCTGTGTGTTTGTGTGCATATGTGTGCGAGAATGTGAACGGCAGTGCCACTTTTTGAAGCCAATCCTTTTTTTTTTTATAAATAAATAAACAAATGTCTAAAAATACACTCCATTAAACAGAATTCTACATATCATCATATTAGTAAACTATATATATTTTTATTTTAAAACATTTATTTTTTTCTACACCAATGTGCTCTTTTCTAATCGTAAAACATTTGTTCCTAAATGAAAAACATGTTGTAATTAGCTCAGTTTGGTGCAAATGAACACCATTTAAATCACACCGTTGTGTTTATCATTGTAATATTTAGCAATCCGATTTTATAAGCTTTTCTTTATTTAAAATGCAAATTTTAGACTGCAATTTTAACTAGGTGTAATCCAGAAATGTGCTGTTGGTGTAAGTTACTCAGTCTTAAGCATACGCATCTGCTCCACATAAGAAGAAGACATAGACTCATTCTGAATGTTTATGCCTGCTCATCAGGAAACTTGTTTGTCCTTCTTTTATTTTATTTTTTATATTTTGCTAACATTTAGAGAATAACAATAAAGCTTGGCTCCAGCGTGCTTTCTGCAGTTCTACTGTTGAGGTATTAACCAAAATTGTGAAATCATCAACAATTGTAACATGAATGAGATATAAAAGGATACAAATGTCTCATCTGTTTAAACCACATTCAGTTAGTTGAAATATTCACCAATAGTTCAACATTCAGATTTGATTCCTTTTGCTTTTTTAAACCATTAAGACTCCCATGTGTTCACAGTGATCTTTGTGCAGAGTTAATCAAATCCCATAAATCCTTTCCAAAGGCTTGCAATTAATTTCATTTAAAGTTGTAGTTTTATGATGTATTCTACACATATGATGCACTACAACAATGCAATAACCTCCTTTAGCTTTTCACCGACTTTACCTGTATGTTTATAATCTTTAAGGATTGCTGTAAATCTCTCTTAATGAAATAAAAAGGTTAGAGTTGTCGATTATTAGCTCATGTTGCCTCACGTTTATAAATCAATGCACAAAAACCTGTTTGGACTGGGGCAGCATGTAAATAGGAAACTGTGTAAATATGAAACCCCCTCTGGACTTTACTTTGACCTTTATATTTTGATAATAGAAATAAAATAAAAAATCAGTGACTAATAGTGAAAAAAGCTTAAATGTCTACACAGCAAAATACAGAGAACAAACTTAACTTTATTTCGAGTGTATGTGGACCCACTCTGGATAGAGTAAAACATGCTCAAATTAAGTTAAATTATCTAAACAAAATCATATTTTTCATTGAGAACTCCAAAATAAATATTTCTTTTTAGATCTACAACACTCAAAATTTTTATTTTTGTTTATTTCTCAATGTAAAAAAATAAATAAATAAAAATAAAAAAACAAACAAATTTTCAATTGAACTTTATATGGAGAAGGACCAAATACACTCAGAGTAAATTCAACTTTCTGAATTTTACTTTTCATTAAGGTCAGTCGGTCACAATAACATTTCCACATTTTTTTATAATTTCACATTTAGCGTTGTCCTAATTTAGCTCTACTCATCCTTTAATAAAATTTTTCTTGCTTGCTGTTTTCACTCTTGAATTTGACTATGCCTTCTCACAAACTTACCAAACATGTGATTATTACTATTGCTCAATAAATGTTTTTAAACCTTTATTTTTGGCTAACAGCCTTTGGATTTTTGTCATGTTGAGGATGGAAGGCTTTCTGGATAACTGAGTGGTTGAATGAATTAAAATGTTTTACAAGTTGAGATTTATTTGTTTGATATGTTTTTATTAATTAAGTGGTTATTTGTTCATGTTGTTGTTCATGTCATTTATATTTGTAAAACATATTATGTTTTTAAACAATCTTGTATTACCATTTATACTTATGTAAAAATATATAAAAAAATTATAAATTTGTTAATTAAATATATATATATATATATATATATATATATATATATATATATATATATATATATATATATATATATATATATATATTTTTTTTTTTTTTTTTTGTGTGTCTGTTGATCGGAGTCAGTGTTCATGGTTTATACATTATATACGACTTATTTATTTATTAATGGACAACACCCAATCTATCGTATCGTCTTCATAATAATACAATTACATTTTTTCTCCATCTTCCTTCATATCAGTGATTTAAATGTGTTTGTTTTGCTTTTCAGTGAAAGCGTTACAGATAGCTTGTTCCACCGAGCTTATTTTGCCTGTTTCGTCCATTTTAATAGAGGCAGGTTCCACCTCTTTAAGTCATGCAGATTTACTGAATCCAATGGATTAGTATAAAGCAGCTGTGCTTCTGTGTGTGTGATTATCTACCTGAATTGAGACATCTGCTTTTGAGACAAACGAGAAAAAGCACACAGCTAAAGTTGTTCAACGTGGCTGGTATGTTCAGTCCATCTTTGAGCTCTCAAATGATAATACAATCAGTCTCGCATAGAATTATGACTTGTTAGAAAATGTACAGCTTCAAATGCATCTCGTTATGCTCACATCGATCTTTTAATCAAAATGCTCGCACTGCTTTTTAGTAGTTTCGGTGTTGATGTGGAGAGTTGTATGCTTTTCACCAGACACACACCACTCTAGTCTTCCCCTGAGACTAGATAGAAAAACACAGAGACAGTCTGCATGAATACAAAGTGAACTAAAAGAGAGACGACTAGCTGTTTCCTCTCGTAACTTCCGTTAACAATTCCAAACATGTTTCTTGCAAGGACATGTGATGATGTCAGTTGAGCGTTATAAAGGCATCTCACATGCTCTTAATGGCCTTCTTTTTCCCTCGCATTTGTCTCTGTTTAAAACATTGTGTTAGGGCCGTATCTGTGAATTTGTCACAAATCTCCAGCTGACAGTCTCGTATAGTTTTATTAGTGAAAGGTGGGCAGACGCTGGCTTTTGAACACTTTCATCTTCCTTCCAAAAAAACACCTTCAGACCCTTTAAATGATGTGCACTGTCAGCAGCCTATTGATTTTTTATCACAGATATGAAGTCTTCAGGTGTTCAAGGTTGACAAGGACGACTGTGAGCTGCCAAGTTCAATATTATTCAGCGAATCATCAAAGGCTGCCCTGCCTCATCAGCCAATCACAGATTGGATTCAAGAGAGGTGCAGCAGTGAAATCAAATACAGCTTTAACAGTTTTTAAGTGTAAATATGTGCAAATCACTGCCTTTTAAAATGTATCTATTAGGAGTTCAACAGCACACAGGGTCATGGTCTGTAGTACTGAAATATAATCAGAGGTGATGTTGGTCTTCTGGCAATCCTGAACTTGTCAAGCTAAATTTTCTGTTTTAAAAATGATCTGTTATGAGTTAAAAGCACCCAATTTGGGGGCTGCAACGATTCAGGCTGTTTTAGGGTCGTGTTGCTAAAAATGTACATGTGCTGTGATGTCATGTCTCCTGTTGCTGCCTACACTGTCGATGAACTGATGAGAACTAGCGAGAAGTCGAAATATGAGCGAGAGGAGCATAAACGAGATTTACAAAGAGTAAATCAACAGTAGGGCTGTTGGTTTTTTGGGTACATTGCTTCTACTCGTTCAATTCGCAGGCAAATAATGGTGGATGCGACCTCCTGTAAAACTAATTTGACGAATGGTAAGCTAACTGTCAGTCAATATCCAGAGATGGAGAAAATACATTTTGACTTTATAGTGTGATCAGTTGATTTTTTTCCTATAGATTACATGAAAAAAATAACCAAAGGTTTTGTTAGAATTTAAAAATGTATTTTAAAAATTGACACTTTATAACTAGTAAATCATTTAGCTGTGCAAAGCCCACTTATTGTAGAACAATAATCCGCATGTAGTGGAATATCACTTGTATCTGTTTTAAGCCTATTGAACCTGCAGATGATTTTCTTGTAATCTTTCAATTCAGAGGACAGCTTGGAACACAGTTTATATTTATCTTACAAGTTTCTTTTTTTTCTGTGGCATGTGTGACAGAAAATCCAAATTCTCCCAAAGAACATATTTCAAAGATAAAGGTTGCACGTCAAGGCTTGCTTCTTCAATAACCATGGTGAGAAAAACAGCTTCTCAAGATGTTTGGCCCTTCTAAATGTAGTGCTCAATAGTTGGATAATAATAAGCGAGATCCGTTCATTGATTGAATATTGCTTACAGAGAGACGTTTCTGTGACATTGGCATGGTTACAAACAAAAGAAAACTGTTTTAAGAAAATGTTTCGTATTTAGTCAAACATAGAACCAAAAAACACTGCTCGACAAACTTGTATAGAGCTGTGGACATTGTTTTGAGTGTTTCAATATAAAAACGAGTATTTTGACATTCCTTGTCAAAATCCAGAATCCCAATCCATGCACTATCCACACTTTTATGGCCGAGAAATAAGTGCGAGATAAGGATGTCCCAAACCGTAGTGTACATAAAAAAGAATCCGAGCGTTCAAAAAAAGTATACTTTTTCCAGTTCGATTCTGAAGAGGAGATTGATGGATGCTCAAACGGTTACTTTTACTCATAATCCAGTGCGGAGATTTCTCTTGTATTCAAACAAACAAGATCTTTCTGTAATACGACTATTTTTTAAAGAAGAAGCACAGAAATGAATATTAACAGTATAGAGATTGTTATATCTGTTGTTAAAATATTTTTAAATGAAGGGAAATAATAAATAGTTATGTTCTTGCACACATCAAGCGTTACACGACATTTTAGTGTTCACAAGATTTTCCATGCTCTTGTCTTACAAACTAAAAAGATTGTACATTTTCTTCTAGAAATGAGCATTTGCTTAAAGGGGGCAGGAAAGTGTTTGGATGCAGATGCAGCAAGAGAGTTAATTGAAAGAACTCAGGCTTTAAAAGTGTTTTGTGTATGAACATTTGCCATCAACAATGTATAGCGATGATTGAGGATTTTACATTTTAAAAAAGGGTGAAACAAACATAGTCCTTAACTCTGCCCTCACAATCTTTCCTATAAACCCAGTGTCATGGGGAGTAACAGTGAAGAAGTATCCCCGACGTTGGCATTTCTACAGCCTTACAGTCTTTCATTTCAGTATTTTCTATTTGTAACGCATGTGATTTGGAAGAATTTGAAAGAAACAAACAAATCATCTCTGCTGAGGAGGTTAGGTTTTGATCCTTCAACCCACATGCTTTTTATTCTAGACTGAAGAGTGCTTGATTTCCGTATGGAGCTTTTAATAAAGGAATACAGTTTTTAAGACGCTACAAAACAAAACAAAAAAATCAGGCTCAGCTTTTGATTTTCCTGCATAAAGTTGAATGAACGCAGTGGTACATGTTCAACAAGATGTAATGAGTTTTGTGCATTTGGAACAGAAGGATAGGAGAAGGGGGTTTGTTAGCTGAGCGGGTTTTGTCAGAGTGGGTGCTGACAGAGTGTCGGTGTTGCGTGGCTGAATAGACGATGGTGACGCATCATTAGCTTAGTGGGGTGAAATAATAGTATGCGCTTCTGTTCCTACAGCTTTGTTTAGCGTAGTGTCCTAGCCTCCCGGGAGGCAACATAGAGAAATAGGTGTTTCTATCTCTACCCAGCAAATGTTTGCAGCCCTAACAAGACACTCAGGAATAGGAGTTTTATACACAGCACAAGCCAAGCACATTTCAGGGGCCCAGAGCGCCTCGACGGCTCCTACTTGCTCCCTTGACACTAAGATTGATGCTCCAGTTACTTTGCTATACTTAAAACCTTCTATGACAACAGCTGTCCTTATTTGAGCTTTATTTGTTTAAAACTAGTTCAGATACACAAATGTGACTATAAATCTATTAAATTGCTTTAAAATTGTGCACAGAAAGTTTGTTTGCTCGATTTCTTTTGTCAATAAGAAATATTCCATCATTGCAATGAAACTAGGCTATAAATTGTGATGTTTATCTCCATACCTGCAATGGTAAAACACACTTTTTTCTACTTTTTATTCAACCATATTTTAGACTATTGTGTTGAGAGCTGGAGAAATATATACATATATACAAAAGTTGTTCTTACTTCAAAAAATAGTTGTTCACGCGCTTCAATTTTGAGATCATATCAACTCTTCTTTTGTGATCATATCAACTCTTCTTTTCATATCAACTCTTCTTCTTATGATTTAATAAATCATATTTTGGATTTGGGTTTTTGATTTAGTGGAATATAAAACTGCTTTGTTTAGGTAGAAATCAAGAAATGTGTACTGCTAGGGGGATTCAAAGTGTGTTTAGTGATAGAGGTTTAACTTATAATGACCTAAGGGCCCATTTAAACCTAAAAAGTTAATTTTTGAAGACATTTGTATATCTCTTTGTGGGTAAAAAAACATAAATATAAATATGTGTGTAAATCGAGTATGCGAGTGAAGTATGAGAAATTTTTTTCAAGTCTGAGTTTTGCTCTATGGTGTTATAGTAGTTGTGTATTAAATAAGTAAAGAAAATAAACTATGATTAAGGGGTATACATTTTTGTTATTGTTCTTAAATTTGGAGGGTTTAGTGTGAAAATGAATAGGACTAGATAGGCACTGACCCATTTGTTTGATGTTTTTTTGTAATTTGGTGTTTTTTTTGTTTGACATTCTTCTGATAAATACATTACAATAATTGAATTTATACAAAGATAAAGCCAGTCCTAAATTCACATGCAAATATTGAAAGTGATTTCTGTATTAACACCAGTACATAACATGTAGCAGGAGGCAGTTCACAAAACACAGAAGAGTTGAAGGAAGTTTTAAAAGTGGGGGAGGCAGATTGGTATATGCAAGATATTCAATGGTTGTTATAAAATATAAGCTGTGTATAAAACGTGTAAATTTCTATTTTGAAAACTTAAACACACACAAAAAAGGGGAAAAATAGTTCATTAATTGGTGTTTTTAAAGCAGCAATTATAAAATACTTATTTTTTTGTTATATCTTGTTAGATGTCGTTCCCTGGAATAGTGAATTTAAAAGCCATTCACCTGCTATCTGTCAAACACAAAATAAAAAGTTTTAAAACTTGATTACAAATCAGCCCATCTAATGGCTGGCTTAGACTGTGCTTTTTAGTCTGAATCTTGGTATTTGTGAATATATGTAAAGCGCACTCATCGCCTAAGCTAGTTTGCCTTTCAAGCCATGGACTGCTTGGATAGATTATGAAACATTCTGTAAAACCAAGATGCATTACTGATACACTTGAAACTGATTGTTCAAACCTCAAGGGAGCTGATGAGAGACACATTATTGACAAGTTTGTCTAGAGCTTGTGTTTTGCAGGCAGAGTCCATGTCAGCAAGATCTCAATATCTTTATATACTGCTCTCAGTAATTCTCCATGTTATTTGGTTCAAAGTTGCTGTTATTCTTTCCACAAATCACTACACACGATATATTAACATATTTATCAATATCCTCTACCTCTTAGTTTTTTGTGTGTAACATTAAATTAGTTTTTATTTTTCCTTATTTCCTTAAAAACGAGTAAGAGTACTTGCATTTCAGTACTCGCCGATAACGATACGATACTTAATAAAAACATGATTTAAATTTACAGGTAAGAGCTTTAGTCATATAATAAAAAATAAATAAATAAATAAAATAAAAAATAAAAAAACAAGGTACTAGTTTGTAATTAAGGCCATTTATTTACAATTAGAAGCATGTTGTATGCAATATATTGCAGAATAAACGCAGAGGAGGTATGCAGTAGGCTGTGGATAAGTCGTGCTGAGTCGTGTAGTTTAGGCAGCCCCATGTCAGTCATGTAGCAGCGGCTTGGGACATAATATCTGGGCTCCAGATCATGGAAGAGATGCAGGAACCCCACACATTTTCTTCCTCTGGAAGTGGCTGGTCACTCAATGCGATGTACCTGATAATTGCTTATGTTATTTTCACAGCACGTGGATTGTCTCTGGACATTTTCTGTCGTCTTGCAAGAGTTTGCTGCTGCGTGGGTTGTGTTGGTTTAGAAGCGTGGGTAAACTCTTTGTGCTTATTGTCAAGTTGGGATTTTAGGTGCTTGATTATTGATTTAGGTGCTACCTATATGTGATATGTGGGAATGAACCTCATCTGGACAATTTTGCTGAGCACAACTTGCAGTTCGTCTTTGTTTTGTCAACTTTGAAATAGGTCCACACAGCTGGCATGTCTCGTCTCGTCTTCTCCCCGCTCAGAACTTCAGCCGGAGTTTGGGGGCGGGCAGTCAGCGCCTGTGATTAACCACTTACACACCGCTCAAACATAGACATTTTTTAGATCATGGTATCTGTCCCCGGTATCGGGGTATCTTTTAACGCGTACGAGTATGAGTACTTTAGAAAATGTGGTATCGAGATCAATACTGGTATCGGTATCCGTATCCCTACTTATCTCTTATGTACCTCTCGAGTGACCTGTCTTCCCCTGTAATGTGATGTCGGAGGTGTCAAATTTTGTTGCATGTAACGGTGTGGTGACACACATAGAAAGTCATTACTAATTATAAACAACATAAACTATTGCTACTACTACTACTACTACTACAACTACTACTACTAATACTACTACTAAATATTATAATTTGTAGACACTCCTTTTCGTTTGCAATAAATATTAACTACAAGATAATGAAAACCTTATAATATTTTGCTATGTAAGCTAGTGATATTTAAGATTAACAAGTTAAAATTAAAATTACATCATAAAATTATTAAAAAAAGAATACATAGTTTGCCAAAAATATGGTGCCATCCACCAATATACACATTTGTATTTCTGTTTTGTTAATTGCAATGAGACAGACACATGATCATTTAAAAATAGGGGTAATTCTTCATCCGTTACCTGATAATTGCGACATAGTGTGAAAACGTGACAAAATCAGGGCATTGTTTTATGTACATGTTAGTCTTTTCTCTTTCATACAACATGAATAAAGCAAGGTGGCAGATTTAGGCTGTAGCTTGCGAGTGTTTTGGAGATTAAAATAACTGAGTGATTCTCGCTGGGTTCTGCTGTGCTGTTGAATAACAACCTGTCTGCTTATTGATGCTTACAGAACCATGTTATGATGAATAGCTTTGGCTAAGTGGCCCATTTTTGCAAATAAGAAGTTTATTTTCAACCATTGACCTTGTCTCATTGAATAATGCATGGTCTGACATCCTGATGTTTTCGAATTTGTGACAAGCTCCCGAGAGGAGTTAATTTGTATTAAACGGTGAGGGCTCGGCTGTATTTAGTATTCCATCAATGTGCCTTCATCTGGAAATAAAGCTTTGACACCTCCAATCATTACAACTAATATATACCAATAATTATTCCCCCTCCCCTCCTTTGATTGAGGCTTTCATAATGAATTTAAGCAGTTTTTTCACAGAAGTGAATCTTTAAAATCTGTAGCGTGTTGAAAAATTCTGTCATTATTTGCTGGATTACACATCTACATGGTGGTCCCTGACGCTTAACTCTATGTAACCATGGCAGCATTCTATGTCTGGAGAGCTGTCCCTATTGGTTCTCATTTAAATCCTGTCCCAGCATGCCTTTCTCAAGTGTTCTACCAAGCAAACCCAGGCATGATTAGCTCTCTATGAGTTAGTCATAGAAGCACTGAAACAATTACTCAATTCAACTTCCTCAGAAGTCTTTCTCTCTGGTTTTCAGCGCACTGTGCCCTTCACAGGTTTGATTAATGGCCATCAATGGCTAAATCTGGGAAAATTACTGTACACTTACTTTCATACAAAGCCACTTATTTGTTCTGCACTTTGCTGTAGGTAAGGTAGTAGTTTGAACCTTCCAGCTGCTCTTTTTAGGTCACAAACTAGTTTAGGGGCGTTTTGAAGAGGTGTTGTTTATAAATCCCATAAGACCTGCTGCAGCGGCTCAGACACATTTAACTGTTCATTTTCTTTTGGCTGCAAGCTAATGAAAGCTTTTAAAGCAGACTCTTGGACATGTATGTGTTATCATAATAGTTTCATGCATCACAGAGCATTTAAGGAGTTGAGGAGGGTTTTGTTCACATGGAGAGGTCAAATCAAGACATATATGAAACTTCTGATGTTTCTGAGAAAAGTGTTTTGTTTGAGTGTTTCTGTCATCTGTGCAGATCTGTGTGTATGTTTTCACTATGCTCTATCTCTATTAAGTTTAAATATGTTTGCCTTTGTTTACTCCATCTCTCTCTTTCTTTTTCAGTGTGTTGAAACATTTTCAGTTATTTATCAGTTTCATTAGAGGAAATGTTCAGTTTTGACACATTTTCAATATCAAAATCAACCAATAAAGAATCAATAAAATGCAAAAAAAAAAGCCATGCATGTATTTATTATTAGCATTTTTGTGAATTTATGTATGTTTTATTCATTTATTATTTTTGTTTAGACCAAATGTTTAGTTTTGACTGAATCAATCAATATTCAATAATCAGAATCAATCAATAATCAATAAAATGAAAAAAGACACACACATGCAAACAGCAGCTTTTTATTCGTATTACCTTTGTGTATGTGTCGGATGCAATTAAAAAAAGCTGTGCATATAAATTAACTCAGAATTATATTAAAAAAATAGCAAGACAAATTGCCTTTCGTAATGTTATATTTTAATGAATTCCTGAAAAAGGAGTGTGATTAGTCTAAAAGCTTTGAACTATGTAGTTGTGAAAGTATATGTAATAAGCATCCCTTTTTAAAAATTATTTCAGAAAATGGTTAAAAAGGATGCAAAAAGAAAATACACATTTTCTATTTACATTCCAAAGATCCAGGATTCACGGAACCTTAGTCAGCTTTTAACTGAAAGCTACAAGAAGATACCTGCTTTCCACAAATACGTATTCACTTAAAAAATCCAAACCATGCGTCACTCTGGTTTGTACAGAACAGTTTATTTACTGTTCAGTGTGGAGGTATTTGGTCAGCTCAGTCGACTTCAATCATGCAGAGCAGAATTTGTTAGTTTAGGATAAGCTATAGAAAACAGCTTCATTTAGAGCTACTTTTAAATAACAAATTAGTTTACAGCGGCATTCAAAAAGGATATAGTTAAAAGCTCTCATTTAAAAGTAGAAATTTTAAATCAATTAAAAAAAAAGTAATTTTTACAGAAAAGCAGGTTATTTTTTAAAGCTTGTCAAGGAACCAGAGTTTTCTTCATTCAGGGGATGACATAATAAAGGTGAGATGGCCAGCAAACCTATGGGTCGTATCAATTGTTTGCAAACTGCTTTCAAATAGGGTCAGGAATTCTTCTAAAAAAGTGGATTGCAAGACATGCGAACAAAAAAAGGTTAATTTTTGGAAGATGAATGTTAATTTGCGACACACATTCATCTCACATCTTTTCTTCTGGGAATGGCAAAGCAAAGACAAAAGCTAAACAATGCATTTGCATTTAAAGAAAAGGAAAGAAAAATTAAACATGGCTGAAGAGGACTCTTTGTGAAGCTTGAGAGAAAAGTGATGGCAATAGATTGTTGGAGAGATGGGCAATTAGTATTACAAGGCTAGGGGGCATATGATCAGCATGTCATATTGCTACGGCTCCTCTGAATGAGCTTTAGCTATGCACAAATGAGTTCAGCTGCTCTTTGGACTGTATGGGAGAGAGACAATGTAGCATTAATGACTCATGAAAATGAATTAGAGAGTGAGACAAAAGAAATAGAACACAAGTGAAAATAATTAAAAGTATCTGTTCACTAAGAAGGGCAGAAAGGGATTTTGGAACAAGAAATAAAAATGTGAAACTCAAGATGAGTATGATACACGTGAAGAATGAGACAAGGACAATCAGAGGGAACGTAACAATGTAGGGTTTTGTTCTGAAACACCTTTGCTTTCTGTTGATGATTTCTCTGACCGAACAAATTGAAGCGCTGAACTAACATTGGCGTTATTAGACATTAATTGTAATTGAGGAATATTTGGAGGCAATGTACATCAAACTAGTGACCAGGGTGAGAGTGGATGTGAACTTCTGTAGCCTCAGCTAAATGTTTCCTTCTATGCCAAGCTTTCTTCAGCCATGAATCAAATTGAAAAACCTATTTCTGACAGCAGCCACTCTCGTTCTGTTCGATGCATGTTAGGAAAATAGTGTGAGAGAGATAGAGAGAGTGAAAGAGACTCAGGCACTGTTTCTGTTTGAGTATTGATTTTGTCTTTTCTAACCTCCCTTGAACACATCAGGGTCCTTTTATGCAAAGAAAAACACAAATGTCAGAGGGCTCGAAGAGGTTAGAGAGTTCCTGCAGCAGAAATTCACTGTACTGTTTTTATTTTTTTTCCTCCTGATTGGTTTGCTTCTCCACAAATATCTGAGAAAGTAAATAAAAATAAAAATGTAATTGAGAATCTGATTTCTACACACTGACTCAATAATGTGTTTTCTCATTGACTTAACATGTGTATCAATCGCAAATAAATAAATAACACTTACCTGCTTAAAATCATCAAATCTGGGCCTGTCTTTGAAGTGTTTTATTAAATTGGAGGTGTTTCCTTCTTTCGATACAAAACTTCGTCGGCATCGTTTTCATATTGTTTTATGGTTGTCTAAGATGTTCCCTTAGTCATCAGCCGCAAAGCCAAAAAACTTCCACATGTTACTCTTTGTTCACTTCTTCTCAACATCAGCTTGTTCTGTGTTTTTACGCATACATTTTTACAGGTTGACCGGGTCCTCGATAATACCGGTAGGTAAGGGCACTGTAACATTATTTATCTATTTTTTCTTAGTACAGACTTGGTACCGAAGTACCGATACTTTTGACAACACTTTTATAAACTTTGTAGTATGGTATAATCGGTGTGAAAGCTTCTCATTGGCTGGCAGGTGCTATGGTTGAATGGTTAAAAATGCTGAGAGACATATGAACAAGTAAATACAACTTACTGATTTCATTTGGGAGGATAATTGTACTTATTTTGTTTTTCATTATTGCTTTTGAGACACACACACTTCCAAATATACTTTATGTATTATAGATTATAATAGCTAACATTACAAAATATGTTTTTTTTTTTTAGAACTGATTATGCTTGCTCTAAAAAAATCTTTTTGGGTCTGATTGGGCCTCACTTGTAAAAATGTGCTAAAGGAGATTTGTGGATGTGGAATGAAAGCGTCCTTGCTTACATGTTTTAGGTCGTGTGCAAACATGCACAGGTTTAGGACACTGCTATGACATACGTGATGAGGTACATATTCTCAGAATTCAAAGTAATGGGAACCACAGTATATGAGCTCGCTCACAAATGTAAACTTCAACTAACCAGACCCGCTTCTTTTTTCAGGATCTCACTCACATTCTGTACCTGTAAAAATAACAAAAAAACAATAATATATTACTTAATTGAAGGGATTTTAATGTTTAATATGTTAATTTGTCTTCCAAATGACTTGCATGTGAAGATTGTTTCATAGAATAGAACATGCAGCTACAATGTGAGTAAATGTACGTGGTCTTGTTTGCCCGAACAAAAATGTTACTTTCCAAAAAGAAGCTTAAGGAAGACACGCACAAAAAATAGTTGTATAGTTTGTGTATAAATTTGTGGATCTAAACACCTATAAAAACTAATGTGCAAATCAAAACACAGTTTTGCATATTGAGACACATTGGCAATTAATGAACTAATATCGCTACAAAACAAATCCATGGTACTTCATCGTATTCACAAAAAAATCTGAGGCACAGCTAGTGCTCACCTCCCAAAGTTTGTTTTGTCTTTTTGAAAAGGAGGAAACTTACATCAGACTGTGAGAAAGCAAAGATTCGATCCTCAACTTTCTGTCTTAATTTGTGTATTTTTCACAAGCCACTAACTAGTTGAGTTTAACGATCACAACACTCATACAAATAAGATAAAAACTGCATTCAGCAAATATAGTTACTTTTCAGAGTCCTTCATTTGTTATATAAAAAACCCAAATTTTTCCTCTTCATCTACTTATTATTTTAATTTGAATATGTCTTAAAAATAAACATAACAAATATTTCCTTTTTTCCTAAAAGCTCTTGACCTGTGGCTTTGTTTAGAACAATGCCATGTAAATACTTTCTTTACTTTTATGTCGAAATAATATACTTGAGCATTTATAGAAATGGTCCAATTTTGAGTATGATCGAGGAAACATTTTGTTTAGAAAGTGGAAGGAATAGAGAGGGAAGATGCAGGTGGAGATGCTGGTATATGCAGATTTCTCCTCTTCTGTCTCTGTCCCTCTCCCCTCACCGATGAGGGTGAGGTATCCATCTCTACATGACTATTCATCTTGGGAGAAACAGTGTCACAATACCCATCTGTGGACCATGTTATTATTTTTCATGATCCACTCTTTTTCTTTTCTCTTTTTTGTCAATGAGGTGTGTGTGTGTGTCTGTGTGTTTGCGTGAGTGCGTGCATGCGTGTGTGTGTGTGCGCGCACACACACATTTAGCTCTGTTGTCTACCTAGCTAATTAAGAATAAGACAAGTTGACTTTGTGATGGCAAAAATGATCGTTTCACTTCCTGATAATTTTTAATCAGTGAGTCAGAATATACAGCAGTTAGGCACTGAACAGGTGCTCCTCAAGATGCTACTTACTTGTTTCTGTTTTAAAAAGTCAGCCAAGAAAAAAAAAAAAAAAACAATTTTTTTTATTTACCTCAGAGTGAAAGGTGAGGTTTTTGGATGTGGCAGTTGTGGTCTGGTGGATAAGTAGATCGACATGTGATCAAAAGGTTGCCGGTTCGATCCCCAGATCCACCGAGTTGAAGGTGGTGTGAGTGATGAAACACTTGCTCTACCATCTTCAACAGCAAAACACCAGTTCCCCTACCGCTTCCCAGGCGCTGCAGCCATGGCTCCCCACTGCTCAAGGTGTGTGTTCATATATATATATATATATACATGTACACACATGCACACGCACACACACTAAAAAAGTGTTAGAAAGTGTTTCATCAAGACCTGGAAATATTTATCAAAATAATTGATTGAACTGGTGTCATTCTTGGAAAGAAAATGTCAGTAAAAGATTGAAAGATAGATTTGGATAAGATTTAATGGTTAACACTTACCTTTTATACAAGCAAACTTTACAAAAAAACTAAAACTATGAAATTATATAAGCTATAATTCAATTACTAAATGCAGAGAGCAGAGTTAAGTACCTGGAGAGTTAAAAAGTATAGAGAAAAAGCTAAAGTAAAACAAAACAATACTAATGTAAAACAACACTAGTTACCAAAGAAAAGTTGTGATCAAAGTTACTATCTACTCAACCTGATATAATCCAAACAAATATTGTTCTCGTGTACTGACCCCTTGCACTGCTTGCTACCCTCTATTATCCAAACCATGTAAAGCAAACTAATATACTTTTGTCTTAATATCGTCTTAGCTTAGTGTGTAGCAGGGTTGCTGAGATCAGTTATTGAATGTGTCAGTTTTGTTTATGGGTGGAAGAGTGGCTCAGAGAGGGCAAGAGGTACATTGCTGTTAGGTTGTCCCTCTCAGATTAAACTTGACCTATTCTTTGACAAGCTTTCATATTGCTGAAGCTAACCTTAAATAAAGAGCTACAGAAGAAAAACCTCAAAGAAAAATAAATGGATGGTTTTTCTTCAAACTCAACAGTTTTTGTCTATATGTTTTAGGCTATTTTGGAGTAACATCTATAGAGTATTTGGAGTAGTAAACATTTTTGCAGAAGATCTCAGATAAGAAGCTCATTTTTATCATAATTGTTGCTTATTATTCTCACACACAAAATAATATTCTATTAGTCACAAAATATTATTATATTATATCATTATAATATATTGTTTTATATTATTATACATTTTTAATCGCACTTTGTAGAGGCAACTGCACTCTGGTGCTTGTAAAGTGGTTCAAATATTTAAAACAAATATTTAATTGTCATTAGTTATAAGAATAACTTTGTAGAAATCTCACATTTTGTGAGTTATATTGCACATTTAATGTAACGTTGTCTTGTCAAATCAGGTCTAAAACGAATATTTACATTTTTCTATTTAGCGAAGACAACCTTCTCTTTTCTTCTCCCCCTTGAAACCAACTCTTTAGTCTCAATTTGTGCATCACCTCCTGGAATCTCTTTGCAAGTTCCATGCTGAAATCCACCGGCATGCCGACATTCTTTCTGGAACTTCTTCCTTCACTTCTCTCTCTGCAGGCCTCATTAATGTACCCGCAAAGAGTGACAGAGAGGAGAAAAGGTTGTGGATGTCAGAGAGAAACCTGGGCGAAATATACACAGCAATCTGTCAACTCCAAATATACAGTTGCGTTGTGCGCTGAGCAGATGCAGCAGATCTCAGAGCTCTCCGTCGGAGATCCTAGGCCTTCATGTGGGCCAGCTGTCTACCAGATCTGTTCAGGTCAAGGTAGTCTTTCACCACTCCACAGCGGGACGAGGGTTGCGTCTTTAGCTTTGATGTGGCTCTTGGTGGCCGACTGGGTTTTACTTGAGGTTTTGCCTCAGAAGTCACATTAAGGTAACTTCAGAACGGGAGAAGAAGCTGGATTATTCTGTCGAGTTCACATACATCACTGCAGTCATCAGTGTTTCAGCCCACACCCTGCTCTTTTGCACTTCGCTCATTAGTCCCTCGATGGGACTGAAGCTGTTTTTTGGATCGTGGCCCTGCTCTACCTTGTAAAGTGCACAGAATTGTGGCGCCTATGTTCTTTACCACAATTGGCCTGCACCTCCCTTCACTCATAATGGAGCTCTTACGCCAGCCCTTCTTCTCTGGACTATATGCATGCATCAATATTGATGAGGTGCTGATGTCATCGTCAATGTTCAACCATTTTACTAGAGATTTGTAGATAAGACTACAAGTTTTGTTATTGTTCAATTGAAAATCAACTTTGTTTCTTTTGAATTATTGATTTCATTTAAAATTGCTTCAATTTATTTTATTTTTGTTCTTCATCAAATCAACAAACTTGTGTCGTAATTGAAATAATTGTCTTGGACAATTATTCGGACTAAATTCATATTTTCTTTTTTTTTTACTATCGCCAAATGATAAAACAATATTTATTTAACCTAATTCTTAAACTGCTACTATTTTGTTTGATTTATAATTAAATTAACAGCTAATTTTCTGAGCAGATTTCTGGTATAAATGCATTAATATTAGAGAACCACATTTAATAAAGTATTTTGTGTATTTAAACAGCATTATTTATTTTAAAGCTCCCATGATTTTAACATATGCATTTTTTTCACCTCCTAATTGAATAAAAATCACACAGATGCATTACTAATCAAAATGAAATGTACAGTGTTCGAGTTATAATTGTGCATGTTTCTTTTTTATAACTTATGTGCCATGCAGGTGTATTTAAGTGCCATATTGCTTAGATAAACTAATTAGTCAGATTTTAGAGTCGGTATGCTACTTGCATAATGTAAAGAACTGCTAATACAATTATAATGAACTGCCCTACTCTTTTACAGTGATTGTTTAAGTATAGGTTTTTTCTTACTTTTGCAAATGCAATTAGATTTATTCCTACTCAATGGATCAGTTGCAAATTTGTTAAATTGTTGAGCTGCTGTATCCACTGTTTGGAAAATCAACATTAACATTTTTTTTTATTATTTCTTTTAAAATGTATATATTAAAGTATTTCATTCATGATTTCAGCAATGAGTGTTTTAAACAATTCAATTATAAAAATGGAGGTAACATGAATATATATTTTTGTTATTCAGGTTTTTTTTTCTGAGAATTGTTTGCATTTGTTATCAATTATTTTTAAACTGAGAGAAAATCTGTCACAAAAAATGGTATTTGCTTAAATATTATAATCACCAGTCCCTCTTAAAAAAAAGTAAACATAATTTAAATAATATACAAAAGTTAAGTAAGAAGCATATTAATGTTTTATTTAATTTAATGTATTATTAATGTATATTTAATTTAATTTATACATGCAGAAATATTTTAACGGTTAACTTTAACATTTCACTTTGGATCTGCTTTGAAATCATTTACATTCAATCTAAATACAGATTCAATTTGCTTTAAATACATTAATATATAATTAGTTTTTTTATTTTATATCTTTTAATTACTATTCATTTGCGTGTTAAGGAAGCGGCATTAGGAGGATGCTGAGGACAGTGCATGAAGTCGGTTGAAATCAGAGTCTGTTTGATGAAGAAAACAAAAAATGCAGTTATTAGCTTGATGTTTGATTTTAACAACTTAACATTTTTTTTGTTCATATTTCATCAAGCTGAATAGAGTCTCATTACTCTGTGACCTTGCATTTTTTTACCAGACAATATCTAATTCATGTTATGGTAAACACTGTTTCTTTTCTGAGTCATCCAATATGAAACAATAAATGAAGATAGAAGATTTAAAAGGAAAATGCTTTATCGCAGCCCACGAAATACAATATTCTTATTTTATTTTAGTGAATATAATCACCAATTATTGTTAATTATTAAGTTATGGGTAAGGAATGAAGAAGTTCGCTTGTTTCTGCGTTACAACACAGTTCTCTCAGGAGAGAGTGGATGAACCGTGTTGGGTGGGGTCCATTGATTTCAGAGCAGAGAACAGATTCCGTTTCAATGTTTTTGTCAACAAGTTGTAATTATTAGATTTTTATGCCTGTTCTATTTAGTATTTTATAATTGTTGTTTGCACTGCATCAGACATCTATTATGTCAACATTTTGGGATAGATAGTTCTATAATTCGTTTCAATTTAATTATAGAAATTTAATTTTTATAGAAATGTAATATGTTCCGCTTAAATATTCCTTTCTTTTTATTTTTATAATAATAATAATAATAATAATAATAATAAAAATAAAAATGTCAAAAGCCAGTTGAATTGCTTGCTACTGAGTGAAAGTATGATACCATCTTCAATTAGTTTCCTCACAAAAATTTGTCTACATAAACATTTTCAAAACTGATCAGAAATACCAGTCTGTATTTTATTATTATTGTATTATAATATTTAAATATATTGCATTTCATTTGATATAAAGGCATCAACGTATGCAGTGTTTAAAGAAGAACACATACATAACTGATTGTAAAACATGCTATATTTATTAGGAATCAGCTCAATTTTAGCAGGATTTATTTAATATAGTTAGATAAATGCACTGTTATTTAGCATAATAAGTCTTTCAACAGATTCAAACACCAGCATAGAAGTGAACTAAATGAAAGATTGTTTGTCACATATTTAAATTTATACATTTATATAAATTATTATTCAGTGACTTGAAAATACTATTTATTAGATAAAAATACTATTTAAATATTTACTAAAGCAGGCTTTGTAAGCAGATTTTTTTTCAGCGATTTTAAGTATCGTACAATGATATAACACTTAATGAGTTATAGACATAATTCACTGTTTGACAGTAATAATTCTGACTTTGTAACTAGTAAGACTTAAATATATCAAACATGTTGTATAATGTCTCGGGTTCAGGCGGAATAAGTACAGTAAATGTTGGCACGTAAATGTTTCTGCCTCTGTATGTAATGTACTTATACTGTACATTTGAGTGTCAGTAAAGACTGCTGTGTGAATGGGTTCAACGGCTGCCATAGATACACAGTCTGAACGGTTGCCAGGGTGACAGGGCTCTGACCTGCGGAGGCAGAGGAGGGATTGACCCGTGTCAGAGCGCATTTGCTGCTTTTGACACATCAGCCATGGCGGTGGGCTCTGGTTCTGTCTCTCAGGTGGTTTCAAGGCTGTTTTCATCCCTGCACCGTTCCTTTGTGACACTCTCTTTGTCCGTCCGCATTTTCCCTCCATCTTTTCCCTCCCTTCAATGGAGCACCACTGTCTCCTGCCCAGTTTTTGGCTGGGGTGAGTTAATGCTGCGTTCCCCTTGTTTTCTCACCTCAGGTGGGGTGTAGACCAAAGCTAACGTTCTTTCCCCCACAGATCCACTCGAGACATCTTTAGCTGTAGATGGGCAGCCCAAACAAGAGCCCAGCAAGACAGGCGTCCTGGGTGAGGTGCCCCCCTCTGGTTGACAAGTGCACAATGGTTCTGACCCTTTCTGACGCTCGTTCTCAATCCCATCGACTCATCTGTGGTGCGTTTTGCTTTACAGCTGTTCTCAGTTGAGCCAACATCACCTTTAACTTAACATGTCCTTGCCGATGAGATTTTTAGGACTAATCTACAAAAAAGTCTTGAAAAGCCAACCGCTTATTTGTAATATTGCAGCTGTCAGGGGGAATTGAACAGAGGAAGGATTGCACAAGGGTAAGAATGGCTGACTTTTATTGAACCATCCACTAGTGATGTAAGGAGTAGCTTTGACTTAATGCAATTAATTGATTTTGAATGCACACTGCAAAAAAAGAAAAACGATAAAGTTAGAATTACTATGGTTATGTGCAATTTAACCAAATGTTGTGGTAGTAGGATTCTATTTTTTTCTGTATTTTTTTCAAGTGCATGTTTTGTGTCATGCATTCTTCATTAACATATTCATTATTTATACATTCATGAAAAGATAATTGATCCTCGGCTTGTACAATAACAGATTTTAAAAATTTAAAAAAAAGTATTTACTACATTTTTATTTACGTTCCACAACATCAAGAATCTTAAATGTATTTTGTTGTTTTGTTTTTTTACTTCGCCACTCTGTATTTCCATTTCAAACATATTACAGCATATTTGCAAGCATGTTTTCTCCATACACTACTAGCTTCAACTTATATGTATGTGTAATGTATACACATTACGTGTATGTATAATACACTCCACCATTGTGAAATCTGCACACAAATACAAAAATAGATTCTAGACTAGCTGAGTGTTCCATTCACAGCTACATTTAACATGTTCTTTTAATGACTTGACAGTCAAAACAGATCATGACGCTGATGCCATGGCAGAGAAACATCTGAAAGAACAGCTTGGAAAGTTTGCTGAAATATAGATTATGTTTCCATCTCTGCTCAGCTGATAAGCAGCCATTAGAGGGCACAGTTGGCTCTCCGCAGCAGGAGTCCACGATGCCCTCCTCCCCTGCGACTACTTCTTCCCTTTCTGCTTCTCTCCTTAACAGATACTGGAGTCTTTAGCTGATATGATCTGCTGTTTACGTTCAGTGTTTCAAATATATGCTTGTCGCAGGTCTCCCGCATGTTACTCTGTGGGTCTCAAGTTGCCCTAACAGAGATGGAATTCAGATTTGAATGGCGCTCTGATCCTGACACGACAAGACCTGTTTACTCTTGGCCAAAACAGGCTCCAATTTACACTTAGGTGCGAAATCCTTGAGCCAAGGAGATTTGCTGTTTCTCAGCAAGAAGCTAGGACGCAGGCTCTCGCACACATGCTGCTTTTACATCTAAAAGCTCCACTTACCTGCTTGCTCTGGGACCAGGATATTCTCTACACAGTTTGTAGTTTGTAAAATAGCCGTCTTATCTTACGTGCCCTCGCAAAAACCTCCTTCTGCCTATATGTGTCTTTTTTTATCTCCACAATCTCTTTCGTAATCTATACACAATACATTTGATTTTAAATGATCAAATGGTTAGACTTCTAACTGAAAATGGGTAGATGTAAGTTGTTGAGGATAATTACAGATTAATTGACTACATATTTCTGGCAGCCTAACCGTAACTGGTAATAGGAAATCATTATATACTATTGTTAGGTATCTTACCAATCTACACCTACTCTGTGTTGCTATAGGTAAAAAAAAATAAATACTCATAAAAATAATTAATTGTTGTTACAATTTTTCAGGACATGTTTATACATATGATTGAAAAGGTTTTGCCTATAAGCTTAATTACAAATTATTTAAAACTACAAAAAAACATGCATACCTGTGCAAGCATTAATCGATAAAAAAAAAAAAGTACCTTCAGACAATTACTAGGTCTTTTCCATTTGTTTACATCGGAATTTCAGTACACATACAAACATGTATATTTGAAAGAGTATTCATCCATTTAAACAATTTTTATATTGTATAATGGTACAATACAAATCTGAATTATCATCTAGTATGAATCATGCTTCTAGAACTCTGACCCTGGTATCTCAGGTTACCTTTACAATTTAGTAAAATTAACAAGGCATGTGTTTATGATTTCTTTCTTTATTTTTTTCTGTAGTATATCCTTATTAAATCATTTTTGTGCATTTAGCATACTCACGCACATATTTTTAACTCTCTATTTATAATCAAATATTTTTGCCATTTTTTGTAATTTTCTTTTTTTTATGTTCGTTTTGTGAGTAGTGAGTAGAAGCTGTTGAACTTTAGCTAATTATTTAATGTCATTGATTTTATCAGTGATCTGAGGTAGATCTGAAGAAGAAATTCATGGCTGTGGCCACTCCAACCTTTTAATTTATCTCTCTCAAAAACACATGTTTAGTCATAAATAATATTCCTATAACTACAAAATTCTAAAGCGGAATCACTTTAAGTTGTTTTGTGATAAATGCATCAAACAATTCCCTTTTTTCTCTCTCATCTGTTAAAATTGTGTAATTGTAACATCTAAAACATCGATGCATTGACCAAAAATGACCTTGTTTCTAAAGTGTCATCCATTGAGCCAGCGTGCAAGCGATATCAGGATAAAAATAAGTGTATCTTTCACTGTCTTTCATAGAAATATTGAAAACTTTTTTTCATTTTTTGATTCGTCTCCCTAAACTCTATTTTATTACATCTTCAGCATTGCTGATTTTGCATTCCCAAAGTTTCCCTCCATCTATCTTTCTAGCTTTCTGCACTTCTTTGTCGTGACAGCAGTCTAAGGGTTTATGAACTGTATAGCAAACATAAATATTTGTTATATTTGTTATTAATCATTTGCATGTAATATACATAAAGCAGTGTGATGATCACAATAGGTATTGCATTAGGAACATTCAAATGAAATACATAATATACACAATTGGACCTGCAATGTTTGTCTTTTAGTTTCTGTTTGTTTGGTTTCTTGTTCGTTTATATCCTTTTTTTAAATTGTAGGGTTCACTGAAATGTGTGCAAGTGTTTTCTATGCATGCCATCCACAACCCTTAATCCCAACACATCCATTTTTGTTTTCCACTCTCTTAAACAACCTTATTTCTCTAAATGTTGGTCTAAATAACTACTTTTGTGAGGCTCAACATTAAATTTTCCTTTCTTTCATTTTGATGTCGTCCTCTGCACTAAAACTGGCTGATAATCACGCCCATGTTATTGTGGGTAACGTGATTGGTTGGATCCTCTAAAAGATTACTGGTGCTATTTTTTCTCACGTCGCTACCAAACCGGTTGCCAGGGAGGGAGTCTTTAACCGAAATCAAACAGCAAGCCAATGAGATGCCAGCATTCTAGATCAGGCTACAGAGGTGGATTGTGGGTAGAGAGGGTTGTTATTCAGTGTGCCACTAAAGTAGGCCTCCATCTCAGCGCCCCAGCTGTGAGACGCCATGAGTTGAATAGGGCCGATTTCACAATCCTTTCAATTAAAATCACAACATAATCCTTGGTGCCACCTCTTCAGCAAATTTCCTCTCCTTGAGTCTCTTTGTGTGCAGAGTATGAAGTCCAGTCACCAAGTAGAGAGGTGTCTGGCATTGAAATGGCTTCATTTACTTGACGCCTGCTTTGAGAACGTATTATATTATTTTCTATCAGCTTTGTACGGTCTAAAAATCTGAGCGGCTTGGTGTAGGTTTGTTGAATTTTGAATTGAATAAACCTTCTGAGAGGAGAAAGGCAATAAAAAAGAGGTTTTAAAATGCGTATGTAATATATGTTTATAAAGTATAGAAATAAAAAGGTTATGTAGTCCATGATTGCCCGAAGCGATAAAAAATGTCCATGTATTGAGCATATGTTTGAAAAGGCTCCTCAGCAAATGTGCATTCACTGGATCATAGGATGCACTTTTGTACAGAAAGGTTTCTGCTAAAAAATGGCATTTTTCTATGTGATCTTACTTTTGACCCTTTTTCTATTTTTAATGTTTGATATATGTTCTGAGAATAGAACAGAAAAGTTTTTTTCTTTTTTTCTCCCATTTAGTAACGTATTAAGCTTTATTGACATTGTACCTCAAAAATAGGCAGATTTATATGGAATTTTCTTTAAACAAGTTCTCAAATATGATGAGACTTGTGCACTTTTGATTCCTTTTTTTTAACTCACACTGCATTTTCCAGTTTTTTTTTTTACTATTTGCAGACTCATTCGATCGTTTCTTCTCTTCTTTCCTCCCCCCTCTCACCTCTTATTCACTTGGACAGATCCGCAACACCTTCTTAGGAGTTGGGGGCAAAAGTGACAAAAGCAATTTGCAACTGAATCTTGCCACCATTAGAGAAATAAGGCAAGAATGATCAGTGGTATAAATAGTGCTTGTTATTCTTTGCAATAAGGTTACCCCTGATTGCTTCCAGGTGCATGAGGCAGAGGATAGAAGCCTGAAGGTAACTCAAGCCTTTCTCTGCTTCTCCCCGCAGCTCTGGGTTGAGACAAGCAGATAGTCGTTTCACTACATTTTTCTCTCCTTATTTCTAATGCTCTGCAACTCATATGATTAACCTCCTGCGAGTCCCACCTCTGCCCAGAGAGTATCAGATGCACACGTAACACTCACTATCCTGATGCATCGGCCCCCTTCACCAGCACAAGGAATTCCAACGCAAGTTGAACACATTTAAAAATGAGTATGGCTGTCATTGAAATAGTTTTTATGAACTTCTAATGACCTGAAAAGTTGTTGTTTTTTTTATTATAAAAGCTATAAAAGTGTGCAGGAAAGGAAAGGAATGTTGGCTTGTCATGTTTACTTTAAACAGTATTCACGTTTCATATTTTACCTTTTTTCAAATGATTAATAATTGAATGTGTCATGTATGAAGAAGGGTAATATGTTATATTCATAATTTAATAAATTATTAATTTAAAAGCAAATTTCCTTTGCTTTACATTACAGAATACTTCAAACACAAGGTTTATCATAAACTTATTGTTTTATATGCTATTTGTGTTTTTGCCCGTGTCTGTCTGAATACTCTAGTCTGATTGGTTGGAAGGTGTTTATATATCTCAATAACTGCACAGCTAGTGCAGGTCGGTTTGTTCACTCCATATATTCCTGCATGACTTTTGTAACCCTAGTAACTCTGCTTGACCACAGTTCATAGAGAGAAAAAAAACCAAAAACATTATTACTATTTTTTAATTTGACATAGAAGGGGTGTAAACAAAAACTGCAAAAAGAAAGTAAACGATTGGCCACATCCCCACAAAGACCATATCTTCCTATCCTGAGTCCACGCACTTCTGAAGATCCTTACTCATTTAATTTGTCTTATAGTTGTTAGACAAATTAAAAATTGTAACTAAGTTGTAAATAAACATATTTCCTTTTTAAAATATGTCCATGTTAAATTAATGTCCCAAAAGTTTCTGAAAGTCACAAGTTGCTCATCTAGTTTCCGGACACAGAATAATTATACATCCTTAAAAAAAATATAATGGTGCATTTTTCCAAACTTTGAAGACCGTACTTGCTTGTGGTTGGTTTGCATATATACATATTATAGTGTAGATATTTTGATTCTATACATATTGTGCAGTGTCAGCTCACTCACTCGTTGTTGCTAATCAATGCTAAAATCAACATCTGAATATTGCTTGCCATTTGAATTTGACCTTGATTGGCTCATGAGAAATTGATTGTCATTATTATTATTTTAATGACCATCAGCTGTGAGTAAAACAATCAACACAATTAGTATATTTATTAAATATTCCTCAAACCCTATGTTTAGAAATAAACAGACAGTGGGCTTCTTTCAATCAGTCGGGATGTCTTTAGAACACAGGTCAGACGCTGCAGGGACGAGCTGTCTGTGGATCTTCCTGCAAAATCTTCTCCCAACAATTCCAGGAATAAGAGAAGACTGTCAACACAACTTTAATCAATCTCATGCCATCTTCTCTTCTCTGCTTCTTCATCTGAGAGTATGCTGCTTTTTCATTCAAGTTCACAAGGACTTAGAGGAAGTAGATAGATTCAGAGCAACTATTGGATCTGTTGTGCATTAATTTTGGAGAAATAGCATGTATTTATTAACTGTGTAATGTAATTAAACACGTCTTTGAAAAATGTCGTGTTCGCCTTTGATGTTCGTTTTTACATCCTGTAGTTAAGGCTTATTTCATTTAAATGCTATATATTTAAGCATGCTTTTCTTTTTCTTTCTTTCTTTCTTTATTTCTTTCTGTTGTCTATTTTGTCTTTGATTCTTACTTTCTCCCTTTCTGTATTTTTCTTTAAAACAAATACACAAATTGAATCCTTTAACTTTAATAAAACAAATCCATAATTTCAGTTTATGATGTTAAACCAGACAAACATAAAGAAACAATTGACAAATTGTGCTGAAAGTTTATTATATATTATATTCTTTACAATCCAGTGTTCAGGGCCTGATGCAATTGTTAAATGCTTCAGCAAAATAAAACATTTTTTTCACAATATGTTGTGTACTGCAGAGCATGCAGGATAATAATGATAATTCTAATAATAGATTGTATTTACTGGCACCTTTCAAGCCATTAAAGGACACTTCACATACAACAATAAACAACAGGCTATCTCTGAAAAGATAGGGCTATTTTTGACCGGAATGACAAGAAACATTTTCTTCCATCAGTCTCATGGTGCATCATGAGGCACACCTGAGCGTTTTCTGGGCTCTGTGGAGATTTTGATTATTATCAAACTGGTTACATATCAATATCTGTTAACAATGTTGTCATGTCAAACCATGTGTATCCACATTACTGTTTTTAGTACATTTCTATAGGATTTGAAAATCTATATTTGTCAGACAATATTGTTACATGGTTTAGAGTCAGTTTCCTTTTTGTTAGCCAATCTTTGTTTTTTGGTTTGGTTTGGTGCTGTCGCTGTCTCATCTATTTGCACACAACTTGATGTTCTCTTGTCAACATGTTGTTTCAGGCTAGCATTTGCTTGCCCTCAGCCGTCCGCGAGGCTTCTTGCTTCAAGGATCCATGTACAGTTCCCTGTAGAGTTTGGGAGCAGGGAATGATTGTGGCCGAGGGAATGATCAAACATGGCCTCCTCAGAGAGAATGCACATTCATTGTCTTTCTCCAAGATCACGAAGAATATCTACACTGTTAAAAAAACATAAATAAAATGTACTGTTAAAAAAAATGCGGGTCACCTATTTATAAAAAAAGAGGAATTCCCAGTTTTTTTTATATTTAATGTAAATGTATGGTCAATATATGTAATGTCACATTATTGGAATTAACCATTTTTTCACAGGTTTTTAAACTATCTTACCATGATTATTTATTGCTGTGAAACATAATGTAAAAGTTTTACACCGTACATGTATTTAACTGTAAAATGTAATATTTGTTTAAGTAAATCTAAAGAAATCAAGAACTTAAAAATGATATAAATCCTAAATAATAAACAATATACTATCTCAATCTTGTAAAAAGATTAATGAAATATATATATAAAGAACAATAACCTGACATTTTTTTACAAAAAAAAAGCTACACAATAACAAGAAAGCTTCTAACTAATGATTTTTGTTTCAGTTTGTTGGCTCTTTATCAGTTAGCTGATATAACACCTTTTGAAGGTCTAAAAATGTAGTGAAAAGGGTTTACTTTTACATTTCTTAATACCAATCCATGTACATCAAATATTACAGGTGAAAGTAACTTGCACAACACTAAAGAGGGTGCATGATGAATAAATGAATGTGATAACACCTACTGTGTACAAAAAAAAGCAATCTAAACACAAACGGATTATCATTAAAATGATGCTTTCATGAATGTCAGGTTCTCACATCAATTTGTTTATTTTTGCTGGCTTGTTCTAAGCTCATCCTCAGTACACCCGTCAAGCTTAACAATAACGTTCACTCACTAAACTAGACACTATCAGGTGGTTCGACACACAATGAAGGATCCCAAGCATATTTTTAATTGTTTGAGGGAAGAAAAAATTGCTGTTTACTGATCTGTCACACTTACTGCTGCAAATCAGTAAAACAATCTTCTTGTTCTTGTTTAATTCTTGTCCACTTCTTGTTTAACAATTTGAAAACAAACATATATTTCTGCCGTGGACCCAACATTTTCAGTCAGTAAAATGCACAGAGGGAATGTTACTGTGGTTATATTGAGGACGTGCCTGGAGTCACATGAGGCAGACCATGCCCATGCTCTTTCAAGGATTTTTTCTAAATTCTTTCATTTCATAATGCTTTTAAGTTACTTTGTGAAAAAAACAATCTCAGAACTAATTATGTTAATAAAAATGTTTTTACAAATGTTGATATTGAATTTCTGATGCACACATAATAGCCCTTTCCACTATTAAAAACAGAGTAGATTTAAAAAAAATATATTAATAATATACCAGGTTACATGAGGTCTGTTTTTTTCAAGGTGTGAAACAAAAATGGAAATATACTTTCTGAGTTTATTTATATTATTCAAGGTTCAATGACTTTCCTGCTTTGTTCCATAACTTCCTATATCTCTTAAAAACAATGCATGGCTGTTCGCTGGATTGTTGATTTGAAGCCGGTCAGCTGAGGTCTTCTCTTTGTAGTCTACTATGGTCTACTCCTAAAGTTTTTCTTATAGGATGCTAGTCCCGCGTAGATGCTAGCGATTGCTGACACTAGCTTTCTCCCCCTTATCCCTCAAAGAATGAGCTGTTTGTGCTTTACAGCTCAACAGGAGGTCCATCCAAACCCCTCACGCTTATCTGCCAACTGTGTGTTGTCCAGATCCCTGTCTCCGTAGGGAACCACTGCTCCTCACTCTCTCCTCCTTCTGTCTCACGTAGAAACTCAACTCACAAACAAGTGCATCACTTCTTCACTCAACATATAGTACAAATGATGCAAATATTGCACAGTCTCTCCCATATCAAAATTTGTGTCAATTCTCTTGCTGTGAGTTTCTCTCGGTAGGTTGTGAGATTTGTTTGAAGCCTTAATTTATGTTTTGAGCTAGGTGAAATTGCACTTTGTGGAATTTGGTGTGAAGCATTGCACATTCAGATTTTTATTATTATTTTTTTGTTATTATTATTATTCATAAAGAAATTTAGTTTTTGTTTCAAATGAGCTACCTCGCTTAATATTACATCTGACTCATATAGGAAATATGTGATACATTTAGGGTCTTTTACTTTCATTTTGGTGGCTGAATGTAAAGTGTACCCAATGCCTGAGATCTGGAGAAGAGCAGAATCACTAAGCAGCCTAGATCAGTTTATGATTGAGTGATTTCAGCTCACGTAACAGTGTTAGAATAGAGTTAGGAGTGTTTATATTGGCGGATTGCTTCCATATTCTTTATTTGAATCTTATATACAACCTAAAGCAATGAAATGGAAATGTGGTGTGAACATATTTTTATAGGCAATATATTATTTTTTTTGTGTTGTGCATTTAATATATGTTTATTATAGAAGTGTCTTTGCTGGCTTCTTTTGCTATTATTGATGGTACATTATTAATGCTTGTTTGAAGCCACATACAACATGTTTTTAGTTTCAATGATTTCAATGGATTGATTGAACGGTTGGTTGGTTTGGTGGTTGGTTGATTGATTGATGTTGAGAACCATGGCACAAGACAAGTCTATTCCTCATCAATTTTATTTATTTATTAATTTATTTAAGGTTATTACTTTTGTTGGTTTTGTCTTTACTGTCCAAATGAAGAAAACACACCTCTTTATTTCCTCACAGGGTAATTTGGTGTTCTGAAATCCAGCCCTTGACCTTCCACCATGGATTAGGTATTTGGTGCTGGAGGTAGATCTGACCAGGTGCTTTCCCCATGTGTCGCTGGTTTTGGGTCAGGTGAGTTATGACATTACATTCAGCTTCCTATTTAAATAAGGCCCATTTGCCCCAACAGTAGAGAATCACGTGGAGTTGAATGAAAGCAGAAAAAAAGCATTATGTTCAGCTGTAATCTGTCAGCTGTTCCAACAACTACAAGTATGAATGTGATACGATATTCCTGGTAGCATAAATGCGAAAGCTGTCAAATGTATACATGAATATACTCAGCAGCGCTTTCTTGTTAGAGTGTATAAAAGAGAGTTTCTTCCATCGATACTAGGCTTGGCATCCTCATCCAATCAGCAACGGTCGCTGCTTAGACGAACCAATAAGAACTCATTTGGAAACAGTGTGTTCTGTTGAATCAAAGGCAAAGCTCCTATGATATTAAAATTAACTCAGGCTTTGATCATACCACGCCAAACCAAGAGACAGTGGGAGCGTGAAGAGATAAAATGGTGCTTTTTCACTACCCCCTAAAAAAACTTTTTTGTATTCTTCCCCATATGGCTCTGCGGGTGGGCACCCAGAGACTCCCCGCTTCCCGCTTTGAAATCTCTGCCACTTCAGCTGCCTCCTCAGCTTTTGTCAGCTTGAGACGCTGAACCTTGATGAAGTAGGGCAACTAGAGTACAGTTGACAATACAACCGGCGCCATCTTGGCCCCTGTCATTTCCTGTACTCGTTTGTATCATTTTGAAGTGTTAAAATGTTAAATTTCCAGGTTTTAACCCTGCACAGTTGTTAAGCCCTGCTCTAAATCTCTCTTTTCTGTTAATGTTTCTGTTTAAATAGTGCATGATTTAACACTGCATTTTTACAGGAACTAATCTTGCTTGGCACCTTTTTATTGTTACCGTACAGATACTCATTCAATCCCCAAAATAATGTTTTTCTTTATTGAGTCTTTTTTTGAAGTGGTGATATTATTGGACAAATTGCATGGCTTTCATGCAGATAAATGGGTGTTCGATAAAAGCGACAATGGTTTTTGAAGAGGCCAGAAAACGAGGCTGCTGTGGGTGATAACTTCATCGCAGCGTGGGGTCAGGGCAAGCAAGAGAAGGCTGCCTGAAAGGGGATTAAGAGAAAGCTGGTGAAGAGTTTTGGACCCCGGACCACCTGCTGAGGAGCTCAAGCCAGCTCCGTGCCTAATGTTTCTGATCAGCTATGCAATTGTCTGTGTTGCCCTCTTTCTTCTCGCTCCTCACAATGAAAGAATGGATCAGGCTGCCTGTTTTACTTAGGTTAGGTGCCAATTCTTTGTAGCTTTCTGAGTTTGTTGGCTATAAACACTTGGGCTATTCTTTTAGTTAGTTGTTGTCTTTGTGTATGGTACATCTTCCTATCTGAACTGTGGAAAATATCACTTAGCATTCAATTAAAATAAAATGAAATAATAATGAATGCCTTTATTTTATTCTTCTGAAAGATGCTAATCATCTCAAAGCTTGTCAAGTATGTTTACATAACTTACATTTGAACAGCATTGAAAAACATCATTTTATGTTGTTGGTACAAATCTATTTGCATAATTGTTTTTAATACAACATAATTAATTCAATACAATTTATTTTGATTTCTTTGTTGGACATAATTGATAAACAAAAAGTCATTTTAAAGAAAGTGTACCAAATGTAATAAAATATACAAGTAAGTCACTTTTTTGTAAAGCTCCACATACAATTTCAATTATATTTATATATTGAAAATACATATATAATTAGGGTTTGTAAAACTCCAAATATGATTAAGCTTATTGTCTCATATTTGTTCATAGTTATTTTAGTTTTTTTGGTCAACCTACTACATAATTGTACATTCAACTGGTTTTCATTGTTAACATTTAATTCAAATTTGCTTTCTATATGTTGTTAAAAAAATGGGAATTTTTTTTTTAACTTAGTTGCAAAACATATAGGGAATTATTTATGTGCAAAACAGTTTGAAACTGAAGAATATATATATATATATATATATATATATATATATATATATATATATATATATATATATATATATATATATATATATATATATATATATATATATATATATATATATATATATATATATACATATATATAATAGAAGTTTGTTGATATGCAGATTAGCAAAATTTTACGTAATTGTATGCAACACATGCTGGTCTTTTTTACTAGAAAATTCTGCGGCAAGTTTTTTTCCCACAGTGTAGTCTAAATCAAAACTATATAAGAAAACAATGAATCTTGACTACAACATTTAAACCTTTATTTGTTTATTTTCTATTGCTCCTGAACTAAAGAAAGTAAAAAAAACATAATATGTATAAAACCACAACAACTTGAAAATGTAACTTTGGTCTCACCATTTTAATTTTGTAATTAATAATTTCTCAATTGAAATTCTGCATTATTTTATTGCTTTTTTGCTAAATAACTACAGTGTCACATATTTTTGCTCAAAATCTTGTAAATTAATTTCATTACGGTTGGTTTAGGCATTATTTCAGCTGCTCACTTGTGCATCACTTAAATGATTGAATAAGAAGAACTTTTAGACGTCACTCTCTAATGTATCTCTTTGTTCTCAAAGGAAACTAATGGAGAACTTCCACTCATCAACGTCCGTGGTCATTTTTTATTCATCTTATATATTCACGTATTAGCTTCAGGGACATCTGTTTCTCACCCTCAGAAAGACATGTACCAGTGTCAAAGAATGAAATATTCACCGTAAAACCCAGTTCAGGAAGTATGCATGTTCAATGTGTTAAACAGACACAGCGGTAAAAAAGATCCTTGCAATCTACACTTCTATGCATAAAATATTTCGCCGCACTGTTTTTCATGACTGTGGGCTGAAACAGCTGTAGTTAGATGCATGAATACTGATGGGGAGATGGAGCCTGTGCAGGTGAGCACACTGGTTGGCAGTTGTTTGACATGTTTCTTCTCTTTAGCATTGGGAGTACATGCAGACACACTCATGAATAACAGCGCTGATGAATGGTCTGTACAGCCTTAGCACTAACTTCTCAGTTGCACACCACAAAGGCTTCTAAAAAGACAGCTCAAAATCTATTGTGTGTGCACTGACAGCGGTTCATATTGTTTTAGACCAATTGTTCTGTGCTTGATGAAAAGAGTGCTTTTATCTATTAAAGAGTGTGTCTTCCCGATCAATAATTATATTATGTTAAGCTTTTTATTGTGTTATATATATATATATATATATATATATATATATATATATATATATATATATATATATATATATATATATATATATATATATATATATATATATATATATATATATATATATATATATATATATATATATATATATATATATGACATCTGACCGCTGTCTTTAGGCCCTCCAAGACCTTTTTATTCACTGTGTCAATGTTCCTTTAGTCTTTAGTGATTGTGGTCATAATTTTTAATTGTGGTCAAATATTTTTTATCTTTTTTTATTTTTGATTAAGTCTTGATCTTTATTTATTTTTATTTTTTATTAATTAATACATTTATATTGCCATACGAGTTGCTCTAATGGCCTATGGAATCATGGAGTCTTTCAGGGTATTCCACAGTCATCACCAGTCAGCTTTTGATTTATTTTGGGTGTTTATTTTCATGTGTTGCTCTTGTTGTTGCCTCACTGTGCCTGTAGATGGAATGAATACAAATAGAGGCTCTTTTTTGTCATTCAAGAGTCAGAATAGATCCTCAAAAAGAGCTGTACGAGCAAATCATATTGTTCCCTGCCATAAAAAGTAATGTTTTGGAAAAAATCCCCTTCTTCCACTCATTTTCCCTCTTTCTTCCTTTCTTCTCTCCTGACGGCTGTACTCGGCCACTCTTTACCCATGCCAACTACCAATAACCATATTCCAGGAAAGAGCTCCACATGTTCAATTACATAATTACATCATCTCAGATTTAGACAGATGTCCCATAATACGTTTCAAATGCAATCAGCCGCACTCGTTCCCCACATAATGCATTTGGAGAAGAAAAATCATGTCCGCTGAGCATAAAACAGATCATATTTGTTGTGTTGGTGCTTCTGTTGTGTGCACTATTGATATCAGTGTTATTAGTGTCACTTCAAACTCCATTTAGTAATTTTGAGTGAAATGCCAAAGGATGTTTATGGGTACCGCTTAAAATAGTCTCTTTAATAAATGAAGTGTATATGGAAACATGCCAATCAATAAACATGCCCATAGATGACTCTTGTTGGCTTTTGAGAGAAATAACATCCCTGAATGAGGACTTGTTTCAAAATTCATTTATACTTTCCCTCTCAGAGTATAGCATGGAGTGTGAAAGTTTATCATCTCTCCTCGTTCCAAAGACATTGAGTCTTGAATTCATTTCAAAGAACTTAGAATACGAAATTGGTCATTTTAGAGAGAAACCTATGGCAATGCGATTTTCTTGCTGTGGACAAAAAATAATAATAACAGTAGTCAACTTACATTTTGACTTGGACTATACACTGCAAAACGTGCCCTCTTTGAACAAGAAAAAAACCCTCAAATTAAGTTAAACTCTTCCTATATCAAGCAAAAATGTATACATTTATTTATTTATTTTTTGTAAAAATGTACAGGATTACTACTTACTTAAAGCTTACCTAAAGCTAAAATCTGTTTTCTGGGATGACCTCAAAGTGTAAAAGGAGATGTTCAGTGCAGGACATTAAGCTTCTTGCCATGAGACATATATATATATATATATATATATATATATATATATATATATATATATATATATATATATATATATATATATATATATATATATATATATATATATATATACCTTTTTAACAACTTTTTTTAGAGTCACAAAATGACAGTGAGTCACCTCTGGTTTCTCTAGCAGTGACTGGATTCACAGACACTGACTGACTAGACAAGACTTACTTATTGCAACTCTAAATTATTTTTCTTGGAGCACAGCAAGTGAAATATATAATAATTCACAACAAAAAGGATATTTTTAGGAAGACATCATTTTAACTGCTTTTGGAACAAAATACATCATATACTAAATATATGCCATTATTTTCAGACTATAGAGCGCTATATATGAATATGAACTGAATATAGTACAGGTCCAAAACAAGGAACACAAATCTAAATAAAAAAAATTGCAAACATGAGCAACACACATATGAACCAATACAACCGATATAATTAAGCATTTAATTTTTATTGATGATATCACAGCTGCTCTCCTCCAATAGGAGCAATAAGACCGCTTGATTTATCATAACCACATCACTGCTAGGTAAGTACTTTATATACAATTCCATTTTTCTGATGTCCAAGGGTGTCCAAGCAAGTCTGATTTGATGAGTTTGTGAGAAGTGAGTGCACCAGAGAAGTAAACAGGTAAACAAATGTGATTGCTGAATACTTGCAGCAACTGGAGACCAAAGAACCCCTAATTAACAATAGCTGGTAAGCTGAAGTCATTCAAGTCAAAAGCTAACATTAGATCACTGAGTCTCTATTGTAGTTACTTGATTTCCTTCGTTGACAGCCAAACCAACTGCTTTTAAGTGAAAACCTCTTTATATAAGTTTCTAAATGTGTTTTCCATTATCATGTTGCATGGATTATTAATGACTGTTCAAAACTCAAACTTATATCTTCTTCTGAGCATTTAACCTCATCTTTTCTCTTTTCCTGAGAGTACACTATAAAATAGTATTATACACTATAGTAGCACTATAAAAAACTATTTATTTAATATTTGTAGCTGCAGGGTTGAATGCATGAGTTAAAGTATAATTGAATGCATGAGTCTGGAAAATGTGGTAAATGTATTTTTAATTTTCTGGGTTACCAAGGGGTCTTAAATAGTCTACAATTGAAAAGCCCACATTTTAGCGTTAAGAATCACTGTGTTTTTTTGTTGTTACTTTGTGTGGTCAGAGATTGAGAAAATGCTCCTAAGTAACAAACAAAAAAAAAAAAAACATAAAAAGTGGCGTTTACTGGTGCCATAGTTTGACAAAAGGCTCATATACACTCAACATCTTAAAAGTGATAGTTAAAGTTGTCAGATCAGATATAGTCTCATAAATGCTAAGAAAATATAAACGTGATTGTAAGTGTTGCCAGAGATTGAGAAAATGCTCCTAAATGTTCAAAAACATTTAGGGTGGCCAAGTTTAGGAAAACTTCCGTAAATGTAAATTTTTTTATTTAATTTATTTACCAAACTATATGAACAGATCCAGTCAGTATTAGTTGCCTTAGCTTTATGTTGAAAAAAAAATCTGTTCCCAAGATTGAGAACAGGGACAAATCATTGCCGTAGCTTTATTCTTTTAAAGGCCAGGTTTTTGTGTTCCAGTGATGGCTGATAGGTAGAAATTGCAATGGAATGACTGAGACTCGTTAATATTCACCGTTCACTTCAAACAGCACCTTGACAGGTTGAAGATAACAACATTGATGAGCACCTGCATAAATGTTGCTGCTCCTCTCACTGACTTTTTAAATCATAGTACTAATCCCAAAATGAACTTTTTGAATTGTCCTATTGAATCTGACAGGGGAATGGAAGCGGTGGAAAATGGTTCCAAGGTGACCTTTCCAGATGAGACTCTTGGGAACAAAGCATTCGCCCCATTGGTCAATCCATCTCTATTTGTCAGATCGAAACATAGAAAGAAGAAAGCTATTGAAAAAGCTCTTTTTTTATTATTAAAAGGTAGATGTCCTCCTTCAAAGCAAACAATGATATTTTAGCTCACCTCCTATTGTGAACAAATCTGATAACGCCACATGCTAATCACAGCAGTCAGCTCCTGCTGTGAATATCATCCCGGACCTTGGGGTTGACATGCCCCCCTCCCCTCACACTCCTACTATACACACTCTAGTGGTCAATTACACCCTCAAGGCAACTCTGTAAATACTAATCATTTCCTCATGAAGGCAAAAACTGTCCATTTCTGTTAGCTATCAATTTTTCTTGCCAACTGATCATGAGGGTTGTTTCTCTAAAGGTGTTGAGTTATGAAAACCACATGTAAAGCTGTTTCACATGGGACTGAGCGAGCGCGTCACATTACACTTGAATGCATGTCAGCCAAGTCACAAAAAAATTGATTTACAAAACATGATTTACAAGCAAACATCAATGACATTTCATTGCAGATTTTAGATAATTGTCTTTTTTTTTTTATAGATGCACATTTATAGTTTTGAAGCTGCCATGCTAAACTTTACACATATCTCTGTGTGAAAAGCAAGTAATTAATTGGCAGGATTTAATCCATTTAAATGGTCGATGTGTATTTAGTATAGATAGCACAAAGCATAAAACTATAATATTTTAATCATGATAGCTATTAAACCAAACTGTGTAAATTATTTAGTTAACTGTTTAAGGTGTGGTATATGATTTTTCAACAGAAGTTAGGTAAAAAATCTAAGTAGCACACAAACAAATCATTGAGAACTATTAAAATAGGAATAAAGAAGAATTGGATTGGCACCATGTCAGTTTCCGTCATTATAAATTTTAATAAAAACAGCTCCTTGTTTTTTAATTGTTTTATGTTGTGTAAAGCATGGACACACTTCTTTTCATTCATCCATTCGTTCATTCATTTATCTGTTTTTTTTTTCTTTAGTATTTAGGTCTTTTTTAACAAACATCAAGACTTTATATTAATTTGTGCATTTGTGCTTTTGCCACTTGTAAAACTTTCCTGTGAACTTAGAAGCTTGATGAATAATTGATAAAATTCTTAGTGGGTTCTGTCTGTGCAGAAACTGATCAAAGAGGGTTTGCTTTTCAATCAATGTAGCTGCTATCATTTTCGTTTTGTGCAAAATATCTGAGTGAACTACTCTTCTGATCACAAAATATGTCTATGCAAATCAGGGGATCACCCATGTGTGTGATACTTTAACTGAAGTTAGTGGTGCCCTTTTAAGTAACTAAACATTCCTTTAGTGATGTTTTATTCACAAGGTCCGGATGGAGCATTTCACAAAAGTCATCCCATGTGCATCCACACAGAAAACTACTTCGACTACTAACCTCCTCATCACATCTCGATTTATTGTGCTCCTGAGCACATAATGCTTCAGTAAGATTGCTTTATTTGACATATACCCTGGCCAAAGTAAGCCAAAATTCTTTGTTTATCTGAACACAAACTTCTACTTTTAAAGCGACCTTTTTTGCATTATGGAAAATTAATCCATTCCGGGGTGGCTGTCGTATGCTGAGTTTTTCATATGTTGAAGCAAGTTTTACATGTAAAATTCCTAATCCATTCAAAGCCACACAGAAACAACACTAAAAATGTAAAATAACATGAGAAACCAGAGAAAAATAAACATTTGTTTATTTGCGTTGAACATTTGTTGGTGCGTTGAATGTGGTCATGTGATGTCCAGTGTTGTCTTCCGCAGAAATTTCAAATGTCAAATATTTATTTCTCTTGCACATTTTTCATATATAGATTTTTTTTTTTTCGTATCATGGGACAAAATATTCTTTGCGTGGCTTTTCGTATCTTGAATTTTCCTTAACGTGAATCATTCGTATGTCAATGTACCACTGTAGTATGCTTCCATGTCATTCTGTAACGACTGCAGTATGATTTTCATGTCATTCCTGCAACGCCATTTCAGCTGTATAATACATTAATGGTTAATTGGCCAATAATTAAATTTTATTTTGTACGTTACATTATTTTAATTGTTTGATATCTTGCCATTCTCTCTATTCAGTGAGGAATTAAAACAAATGAACACCCTAATAATAGGCTTTCAGTGGGTGATATTCATCCTCTGTTAGACATAAGTAGGCTCAATGCAAACAGAATCTGAAGGGCACTTCTTAGCATCTTAAAACTAGGTCAAAAGTCAGCTCTGTAGCAGGAGACTGAAAACACTCCAGCATTAACATAATGAGACATTTCACGTCAGCACATGGCAGATTGCTTCTTTCATTCTTTGGCATGTACCTTTGAAAGGTCATCCAGTGCTCCACCACCAAGAACCTCTCAGGGTTCTTTCAAGCGAATTAAAAGAACAATCCAGCAAATGGGTCTTTGGTGTTTTTGAAGCATGGATGCTGGTTCGTAGCTAAGCATGAGTTGTGTCCCACGATGTTCCTGTAGATAAATATTTAAATAAATTAATAAATTAGTCAATACAATAAATAATTACAAGAACTTGAAAATAGTGTTCTTATTCTACTTTGCTCAGCATTTAACTGTTTTTTTTTCTGTAGACAACTTCAAGGCAGAGGGTCACGGTGGCGCAGTGGGTAGCACGGTCGTCTCACAGCCAGAAGGTCGCTGGTTCTAGGCTTGGCAGGTGGCATTTCTGTGTGGAGTTTTCATGTTCTCCGTGTGGGTTTTCTCCGGGTGCTCCGGTTTCCCCACAAGTCCAAAGACATGGATATATGGTATAAGTGAACTGAGTAAGAACGATTGCCCATAGTGTGAATGTGTGTGTGAATGTTTCCCAGCGATGGGTTGTGGCTGGAAGGGCATCCGCTGCGTAAAACATATGCCAGAGAGTTGGCAGTTCATTCTGCTGTGGCGACCCCGAAAGGGAAGAAAGCCGACATGAAGATGAATGAATGAATGAAGTTAAGGGCAAGGTTACACAGCTTTTACCCAACTAGCATGTAGCTTTCCACTTTAGGAAATGCAGCCTGTGTTCTCTTGTCAAGCACTGAGATTTTCAATGAACCCACAGCTTAATGTACACACACTTTTTCCAGAGACACTTACATCCACTTAGATGACACTTATATACATACATCACAGGAAACATGTAGCGTGGACAGTGGAAGAAGAAAAGACAAAAGCTCTTGCAGTCAGTATGTGACTGCTCGCCGAAATATACAAAGTGCTTACGGAAACAGTTAGTGGAAACAAGTTTGTGCTTGCATACAGGCTACAATGAACCGTTACCAGACCAAAGTGTTTTTATAACCGGGTGCAACTAAAATGTTGCCGCCGTCTTTAACAACAACTATTTCACTTCTAAAATGTCCCCATTTATCTGAGGCTAAATCGGTTTATCTGAGGCTCAAACTCCCGCTGTTTGCATCTGTGACTGATGTAAAGTTTTTATTTTCCAACTAAAACAAAAACAAGTTTTACACCAGGTTACAATCAGCGACAAGCCAGTTTTAAGCACTTTTATCTACAACCCTATCGTAAAGTATATGCATAACAAGCAAACTGCACTGGTTGCTGGATTGTTGAAAAAGGGAGTCCCAGGATGGCTGGATTCACTGTGATGAATGTAGTGCTTTTAGTAAGGCGATATATCTAGCACCTTCGAGAGCCTTACATACGATGCTACAGCAAGAGCGTTGTCTCGGAGCCACAGGGAAAGCATTGAATTTCCCCACTCTGTCTACCGCAGCTCCTCTGTGGAATGACATCAGCCCCAGTGCATACCTGCTAGTGATTACTCTCCCCTAAACCAAAGCACTTCCAGCCTTCTTTTACAGCACAGCTCCATATGACTTGAATCATTACAACCTTTTCCTTTTACACTCTGAGCCAACTCGCTTTAATCGGATCCCTTTCTCCACAGCTCTGTTGTTTTATTTTGCCGACCTGATGTTTGTGCTGCAAAATTAAAACCATGTAAGAGTGTGATAATGTGATCTCCATTTTCAACTTGGCTCGCACCACTTAGCGTTTTTTGTTTTGGCCTTTTCAGGATCCTCTTTTAGAAAGCAAGCTTCTCCACAGGGAAAATTAAATAGAAACTTTATACCATTCTTTTTAAAGGAATCAAATGTGCTATTGCACTCACAAGTGTCAGTCAAACTCGCACTTGGTGGTCTGGGATTGAGGTTGGCTACATAGAGACTGACGCCAGCAGAAGCACACTTGGGAATTGTTTTAAGAGTAGAAGGAATTATAGGGCTTTTTTATCAATTAAGTAATAGTTCCTAAATGAGCATAATTCCTCTGAAAATATCATACCTGACCACCGCAGAACATTATTCAATCCAACAGTGTTCCAGTCTGTAAGACTGTACAACTATACTAAGAACTGAGTATGACAGAAATAAGAGTATGTTTATCAAACAGAAAAGAATAAACAGAACAGAATGCATGACACGGTAGATATATTTAGTACAAGTAACTTACAGTAGCAATGTTGTCAGATTTTTAATTTATTGATAGAGTTTTATATACAAATTGACCTCTTGACATTATATATGCCTGTTCTATGGCATGGCATGATAAAGCAGCAAAACTATATCATCAATACGATGGAAGGAGATGATTGTTTCTAAAATTATTGGCCTGGAAATATTAATTAAGACTCTGACTCCCAAACTGCACCACAGAGTGACACAATAATTCTTTACCGCTTGTTGCTATCAAAATACTAAACTGTTGTTTGATTAGTTTTGCTCATATTTTCAAATAATTGTTTGGCTCATGGTTTTATAATATTTTATAATATTATGTTGATTCTGATAATAATTGAAAAACCTGGCTGAATAGAGAGAAACTAGCAAGAAAAATATTTAACTAGGAAAATACTAATGGTCTAATCGGATTCAATTAAAAAATTCAGTTAAAAGAGTCAGAAACAGACAACGACTGAAACTTATCAAAAAAAAAGTATAATAATTTGTTGTGTAATAATTATCTTTTGGGGGGTTGGAGAAAGAGCCGTACTGAGAATGAATTTGAATTTTTACATCAAGCAACATGATTGCATAGCAGTTGAACTAAGATGTTAGTTTTTAAAAATGTGTTTGTGTAAAAAAAAGAAACTAGTATTTGTCAATGAAAATACTTTTTTTAGGCTTATGCCCAACTAGGTGGAAAGAGTCTAAACTAATACCCTGCTTGGATTATTGTTCTAAATGTAATTACTATGTTTGTTTTTTTTTTAGATTTGGAGTCAAAATATGCAAATTCTACCCTAAAAATCCACCCAGTCACCCCACATTTTTTAAAGTTACTTTTGGTGCTCGTTAACTGTGTGATTTATTTCCAACAGATATATAAACTTCACACGCACACACCTTTTTATATCTCTACTCTATATGGAATGTGGTTTAGTGTGTCTGTCTAAACACAAGCAGTTCAGTATGTGGAGATGTTTCTTTAAATTTAGAAAGTTGAGATCTGCAATGTTTATGATAAGAGGAGATGATTTCTGCTTCTACTTCCTGTGTTTAGACTAGGCTTGGATTGACACACACGATCTCGCACATCATTCACGTCGCAGCCACTTTCCCATCTCGTAATAGTCCCTTTTCTAGCGGAATCCCCCCCCACTGTGTATACTGTATGTTTTGTCTGATTTTCTTTTATCTTTTTGCTTGCTGATTCTCAAGGTTGATCCAAAGCATGCCCGTACAAGTAGGGCTGGCCTTGTTTGTATATGTTTGGCCTTGCTGTAAATTGTTTCAACCAACCTAGCGTGAAAGAGTCAATGGACAAATCTATCATCAGTACTGCAGGCAGCGCTTAGGAGCTCGTCTTTTTCTTCTTCTTCTCTTTTTCTCTCCCAACATGCCCTTTATCTCATAAAGTGTCACTGTGAATCTTGGCATGGAGCGACTCGCCCAAACTTGACTGTATTCTTTATTAAGCTCCATATGGATTGACTCTTAGAGACTGTATTGATTGCACAGGTTAATGAAGAGCAAAGTGTGAGCCAGACAGTTGGAAGTGAGAACGACCTCAATATACAGAAAAAAAACAATCAAACTGAAAATCCAATCAAGTTTCAAAGCACAACAAAATGAAGCCTAAGCCTCTGGGGGTGAAATGGAGGAAGAGGAAAAGCTCCACAGGTCAAAAGGAGAAGCAGGAATCATTGTCCAGGAGTTTCAATATCTCAATAGCAATCTAAAATGGAATAAAAGCAAGCAAGAATGGATGCACTCCATTAAGTGCTGTCTGTAAAAAGTGCCAGGTAGAGCAGAAACAGGTTAAATTAATCAGCTGCTCTTGTTGCTCTGCTCAATTCAGCTATAGGTAAAGAGCGGAGCCATATCTGTAGATGGGGTCAGCCATGAAATATGGTGTGATATTGTCAGTGTGATGGAGGTCAGAGAATGAAGGGAATGAATTCATCATGCCTTGTACATGAGACATTGAGCACTGTGACTAAAGCACTGCTTGTATAGGAATGTGAATGCAGACACGAAACATCTTTTTAAATAAATTTTTTTCTGGCAAAAAATGCTTTTACAAAAAAAGCAAATGCTATATCTTGCACATGTTGTGATATATCCATACATATAAAATCTGTCAAATCTTTCGAACCACTTTGCTAGTTTAATCAGGATAATGATATAAATCTTCAGCAGAGTGGATCTATACGTTTTTATGTTCACGGATCCGCTTGATCATTTAGTACATTTGACTAAAGAAAAGGAGTAAACTACAGTTCAAGTGTTTACACGTTACACAATAAAGTACAATTTCAGGGACATCTTTACCTATTTTTGTATGTTTTATCTGTTCTTAAGCTTTAGTGGAATGTGTTTTTGTATAATTTTGGACTGTGAAAAGAAAAAAAAAATACATTACTTTTCATGTAATTAAGGTTGTGCCTTTTCATTTAAAACAATCAGCTATATTATTGTATCAGCTTCATATTTTTGGTATAAAGCTACATTATTGCTTTTTTATATATAAAACTAAATGTATAATCCAGTGAATCAAAACCAATCATTCTACTATTTTTCTCCAATGTCATTATATCTGAAATATATCATTAATTTAAAAAAGGCGAATTGGATGAATTTAAGGGTAGAATATACATCCACAAATAAATATATATAGATAGATAAAAAAATAAAATGAAATACGTCAGTTTAAAAAAATCGAGTTTGACAAAACTAATTTTATCAAATTCAGCTGCCCTAAAGGGCATTTTTTTCTGTTTAATTTTTTTTTTTTTTGTCAAAAACTTCAGGCAAATTTATGACATAATATACGGTATAATTATAATTTATTTTCTATTAATTATGAATTATGATTATGATTTATATGTAATTCTTTTTGTATTGGCAATTAGGGAGAATCTTGAAAGTAACCTACTAGTTACTAGTCAAAACATCTGTGGGATCGTTCATGGTAGTCTGTCAGACAATATTTAAACTGTCACAGTCGCTACCTTCAGTAGATAAAAAAAAAAAATTAAAACACATAGAACATCACCTTTTCTGAACAGTGATGACATCACTGAACTTTCATCCAAACAGTACCTGGTCATAAAAATAATACAGCTCCAAGTTAATGAAAAGGCTCTCACCCGCGCAACAGAATAGCAGGAAAATATGGAAGCTAGTGTTAATGTTAAGCTAGGTAGTGAAATTCCCAGGTAAAATAAAAATTAAAAAATAGGTGAGGCAACCTTGTGCATGCTCAGTGGATCGGTGATTTGAACTCCCTCTCTCTGTCTCTCTTTCTATATTTCTATATTTATTTATTAATAATACAATTTATTTATTAATAAAAAAGCCAAAATGTATTTAATTTTGTCAGTTTTAAGAAGAGGGGCTTGGAAAAATAGTTTTGAGTCTACAGCTTACTGCATCTACTGTTTTCATTCATTCATTCATTCATCTTCATGTCGGCTTTATTCCCTTTCGGGGTCGCCACAGCGGAATGAACCGCCAACTCACTGGCATATGTTTTACACAGCGGATGCCCTTCCCTGCCGCAACCCATCGCTGGGAAACATTCACACACACATTCACACTTTAACACTATGGGCAATTGTTCTTATTCAATTCACTTATTCCGCATGTCTTTGGACTTGTGGGGAAACCGGAGCACCCGGAGAAAACCCACGCGATCACGGGGAGAACATGCAAACTCCACACAGAAATGCCACCTGCCCCAGCCGAGCCTAGAACCAGCGACATTCTTGCTGTGAGACGACCGTGCTACCCACTGCGCCACCGTGACGCCTACTGTTTTCAGTTACTATATATTGTTTATACCTAATTCTACTGATTTCAGTCGCGTCACGGTGGCGCAGTGGGGTAGCACGGTCGTTTCACAGCAAGAAGGTCGCTGGTTCTAGGCTCGGCTGGGGCAGGTGGCATTTCTGTGTGGAGTTTGCATGTTCTCCCCGTGATCGTGTGGGTTTTCTCTGGGTGCTTCGGTTTCCCCACAAGTCCAAAGACATGCGGAATAAGTGAATTGAACAAGAACGATTGCCCATAGTGTGAATGTGTGTGTGAATGTTTCCCAGTGATGGGTTGCGGCAGGGAAGGGCATCCGCTGCGTAAAACATATGCCAGAGAGTTGGTGGTTATTCCGCTGTGGCGACCCCGAAAGGGAATAAAGCCAACATGAAGATGAATGAATGAATGAATATACTGAATTTATTGTGACTTAATATATTATTTTTATACTATTTTTTCTAGATACATTTGGGAGGATAAACATTTACAATTCCTTTTTAAAAGAGCATCACTAATAATGGGTCAAAAATAACAAGAGGAGCAGATATGACAAACCTCCCTCCTCCGTGCCTTTTTATAGCTTATAACTTCTTAAATCCTTTTATAACGTGGTTTATATGGTTAAATCTAGCTTGGTAAAAAAAAATTTTGCATCATTCTGCAAACATTTTATGTCTGCTGTATTGTTAGACAGTGTCCAGGTCATCTTATCCACAGTCACAAGTGGTGAGCCTATAACTTTCATTTCCATTTTTTATAAGCCCCTGAGGGACAGTGGGAGGTAGCAGCTGGGGTAAATCGCAGGTGGGTACATTACAAATCGATGCACTCTCAAGGTGTGCAGGATGTGTCCTGATTGTGTGTGACGTAATTCGGGGTTGAGCTGTAAAATCTTTTGTGCCCCACTTTTCCAACCTGCTGTTTGTTTAAGTTTAGTTTTACAGTTAAAGTATCACATATTTGTTTAATTTATTATGTTTTAAAAATGCTGTTATTTTCTTTTAACTTTAAAAAATACATTTTATTCAAGCTGAGAGTGCTGAAGGACAGGCTTTAAAATAACACCCCCCTAGTGGTTCGATAGGGTATTGGACTGCAGATATTTCCAGTGTTTATATTGTATTTTACTCCTCAAGTTACCAGCGATACAAGCCCTTCCCATGTGTTACAATATTGATTAGGCATTGTTGCAAAGATAGTTTTGAGATGGAAAATAAACCGTTGTCTAGTCAATACACAAAAACAATCACTTTAAACCATCTGTTTAGTCATTTGTTCACCTACCATCTGCTTTGAAACATATTAGCACAGCGTTATTTTTCTGATATGTTAACAACATATTTTGAATGCTTACCTATTTTCTCATTTGAGGAAAGCAATTATCCCATTTTTGTTATTTACAGCAATGCCAATCCTCAGAGCTCTGCAAGGCTCCCTGGCACACAAACACACAGAGTCTCCCATCGTGAAACAACTAGCGATGTGCGTCTTCATAGCCCAGTGGTCACATGTCACATCTGGTGGTTTCCACTTCTATGCCCTAGTTGGCTAGAGATCAGGGGGACCTCATTGCAGAGAGAGTGAGAACGAGATGACATTGACTCATCCCAGCACTTCAGTGGCCGTGTGAGGGATGCGAGCGTGGACGTGTGGTCGAGCTATTTCCCTCTGCCTCATGGTGCGTCAACCAGCCCACCATGCATATGGCAACACACTGAGACACTTCCACAGATCCATAAACTGACAGAAGGGGAAATAGGGTATGCTGAGGAAGGAGTGAGGCAGAAATAGTATTTGAGTGTTCATAATGGGAGAGCTTTAAGAGGAAAAAAAAAGTTTATTAAAGGTAGCAATGATTTAGAAAATATATTTAAGCTTATTATTGTTTAATGAGTTATAGCTTTGAAATTGAGGAAAATGTAACGTTTAATTTGAAAAAAAAAATATATATGGCTTGGATACAGTTGAATGTATTTTATTAACAGTATAAAAATCTTCAAATGCTAAAGAAGTAGCTTTTGGATAAACTGTAAAAGTAGTAGAAGTAGAAGTAGCTTTTAAACTGGAAACCCCCCCCCAAAAAATATGCTAATCACTTTATTTGATGATGAAGCAAATGCTAACCTTAATCAAATATTTTCAATTAGAACATATATACATTTTACACAAAAACATAGTTTTCTTCACAGTAGCAGTGGTTAATTTTCAATCTCATTACCATTTATTTTTATTATGTGCCATACACTGCTGTAGTTATTGTCCTTTATTTCATATGAGAATAAATATATCGATAAGCTTATGTCAGGATGTGCAACTAATCCCTTATGGGTAGGACGCCTCCACCTAGTTTTATCGACATCCAAAACTTATATTTCATCGCTAATAAGAATAATTATTTTCAGTCAAGGCTAACAATAATAGTACGTTTTGAAGGAAATGTAATGAATTACAATGGGTGTTATGACTGCACTGATCTTGCAATACAAGTTTAATGATATAGCACATTTTCATAGACATTGGAAATTCAAAGTACTTTACAGAAGAATACAGATTATAGATAAAACAGGCAATAACATTATATTAGGTCAAATCAACTTATTTTCAAATGACATAACATACTTGTGATTATTGCTTTTTAAGAACATTGAACAGATTTTATTTATAAATAAAAGATGCACATTACTTTTCAAACACAGATTTCTTGTTTCAATGTCATTTAAGATATAGTAGTAAATAATAACAAATGTGGAAAACAGTTGTTGACAATATGAACACACAAACAAAAATCTGAAATGCTAATAAAGTGCCTTACAAAGATGTGTACTCTAATGGGATACTCCTTTAAAAAACTTGTATTATTGGACCTTTATTAAAGTACATTTGAATTTATGTTGCGGTAGGGTTTGTAAATTACTTGCATAAAAACAAAACTACAAAAGTTGTAGTGCACCTGTAAGATTGAATTAAGAAACAGGTTTTGGTATTGGTCTGGAATTTTTCTACAAGACCAGAAATAATATTGTTCCGCCTTAGGGTTCAGAGCACTGATACTTATGTAACATATTTTATAAACTATTTGCATTACATGGTTTGGCAGGAACTGTTGGACAGCATTAGGAGGTCAGCCCTTGTGTGTGTATTTCTGCTGTTAATCTCCTGTTTGGGTGAAGCGTGTGTGTGCCGGAGCGCTAGACAGGTTCTGCTTTCGTGGACACACGGGGACAGGATGTGGACAGCTCGAGATTTAGTCAAGCATGGAGTGCAGTCAGAGTCTGTCACTGCTAGAATGTGCTGGCCACTCCAGGACGCCCCAGAGGCACAAGAACTCTCTCACACACAAGTACACACTTTAAGCAAAGAAGTGTGATGTGCGGTTTTTTTTTTTAAGAAAAGTTCTGCTGTGTAACTATTTATGTATCGACACTTCAACTCTAGTAGATGTACTATGTACTATGTTTATACTCAGTTTATGTCATGTTTGTTTCCCAATAGCTATCACCTAACCATCCCTTCATGTTATCCCCATAAGTCCTGATCAATTTGTCAATCCGTTAGTCTTTAGTTCAATGGATTTGGCCCCTTCAAAAGCTCCTATGGTCTTTTGTCTGTTGTGGGTTTATTGTGTGAAAATGTCATTGGTTTACGGGTGATATTTAATGTCTAGCCTGTGTGTGCGTGTGTGTGTGCGTGTGTGTGTGTGTGTGTGTGTAATCTTGTTGTGTTGATAAGTTGGAATTTTAGTCTATTTTTGGTATTTTGTTTATAGATATATTTGTTTTAGCTCTGATTTGTACTTGTAGGCTTTTTTCTAGTTTGTATGTAATGAAAGCATTCATTTTCACTTTGTCTATCTGTATGTAGGGGTTCCTAATTCACCTCAATAACTAACATATTTGCTTTTTTTTGCTTGGTTATTACATCAAAATATACATAACATAAGAAAACATGTTTAAATGTATGTGCTAAAATAAAATAGAATTTAATATAATTTAGCATTTATCAAACTGTACTATTTATTTCCTGTTTTTCATGTATTTTTACAGCCCTATATTCATAAGTTGGCAATGAAATCTATAGCAATAAATTGACTCTGTGTATTTATTTGGTCCCGATTCAGACTAGTTACATTTTAAACTAGTTTAAAAATAGTTAAATTAACACTAAGACCCTCAACTTGTACCTTGAACATTCAACAACTAAAATTCTTTACAGTGTGATTGAAAAAAAAAAACTAAATTCATTTAGAGTTTTATACAGACACGCAAACATTTACTGTAACATTTATTGTACAAAGTACAATATTTTGATGAGAATAGAGGCTCATAGATATTTAACTCAGTTTGAGTGTTACTTCTACTCTATTCAGAATGTATTTTGTTCTACTATATGTACATTTTGTAGAGTTTTCAGGAATGTACTGTTTTCAATGAATGCATGCATCTCCCAAATAATGCTCAAGGACACTAAATGGCCAGAAGGTTCAGGCTTTTGCCCACATCAGCTTTCAGAATGCAAGGTTTGAACATGGACAGGTTCAAGGTTTGAACTACATCAAGACAGAATAACACTCAATGACCATTCCTGCTGTAAAAATAAGTTACTGTGTGGATGACCTAGTCAGGACCTAGACGAGACTCAAACACAAAGCTGACTACAAAAGGGAAACCGGAGCTGTTGCAACAAGATATTATAAATACAGAATTAACCGAAATATATACTAATTCTACTAAGTATACGGTACACATAAGGATTTGTTCTTCTTGGCTGGAAGCAAGCCAAAGTGCAACTTTTGTAAAGAGTGCATCACTTCCTGTATGCAGTGGGTGAATGGATCTGCATCCTGGACTGTCTTTCACCCATCTGGACCCCCAGGTGTGTGCGACTGTGTGCTCCTCTGCGGGTTGGAGCGTGGGCTTGTTTTGGTGTTGGAGTAAAATCAGGTTGTTGGAGGGGGGTGTTTGTGTCTTGCAGTGGCAGAAAAGAAACCGAGAGAGAGCAAGTGATGGAGGAAGTGATGAAGGGTGAAAGCAGGGGGAGACGAGATACTTTGATGATGTTAATTTTGGGTTTATCTCACAGATGGTATGAATGATTTCTGTTTGGTCGGAGCTCGTCTAAAACAGCGGGGGTCCTTTTTATCTTTGCTCCGTTTATTTATTTATTTACCTATTTTATCACCAGACCCCCTACCTCTACCCCACTTCCACCCGAACGCCATAACAGCACCTTTATTTGTTTTTTGTTTTGATCATCTTGTTAACTTTCCTCTTCATCGACAATGTGGTTGTCGGTTTTCGTAGAGAAGAGGCTTCATGTGGATTGATTTTGATAAAGAAAAAGAGGAAAACAAATGTTATTTTTTATTAGAGTAGGCTTCTTGCGCGTTGTTGGAATGTAAGTGAAGTTTGCAATGCTGAATTTACCCTGCGTTTGATTCCTGTTCAGATGTTTTGGAGCACTCACAAAGCTCTTATGTGCATGACATCTGAATGGCTTATTATTTATGAGCGATGTCAAGCGTTCCTCATGCTGTTACTATGGTTATTCTGTTTACATACATGGATACTTTGTCGTTTTAAAACATCTCATAAAGCATCTCATAAAGCAAGAATGTAAAGAAAAGTACAATATTTTTGTCAAATATTTTTATTAAATGTATTGACATGTGATTGTATAGCTTCAGAATTAATCATTGTTAACACACTCCTATGCTCACTCTTTGCTTAGTTTTTATCTCAGTTGAAGCAACACAATCACTAAATTCTGATGTGCATGCTAACCATACTTTTAAGGGTGCAAAATGAAAATTAGTGTCCCAAACTATAGTATATATTTTTTGTTTGTTTAGAAAAAGCCCAGCAATAAATTATAGCAATAAAGAGAGAGTCGTATTGAGAGAGTTTAAATATTTTATCATGGAATGGATTATAAAGAAGGAGTTAAATGCTCACACACGACGTCCGGCATGACATGGTAAAAACCACTTCCGTCACATGATGTTTTGGTTTCCCAGACTATACTCATGTCGTGCATGCTAAAAAGTATGTTCTATAAATGAGTATCTACTTTAAGGGTGTAGTCCTCGGCTTAGGATTGGATGTATGTACATATGAACTTTTTGATCGTGGGGTCCCCCTATAGTCAAAGAGTGGAAGTGTCTTTGAAGAACTGTCGTAAACAGTACTGTGTTCGTTGTAAAGCCATCCTAAAAAAAAAGTGTCCCACCCTACCTGATTTTCCTTCTTTCCTTAAAATATTTTCTGCCTTTGCTAAATAAACAAATTAAATAATTTAAATGTGAGTTTACAGTTTGTATATCTAGTTGTTGTGCATAAAATTATGAGCAGTATATGCAGTCCACTTCAAATAAGTTGGAATGTCTTAATTTTAGGATTGCAGGTTGCTAGTGGCTTGCATCACACATATTGACACAGGGAATTTTTACTTCACATTTACTTTGTGGATTTGAGAACAAGCCGTAGAGAAAATTAAAACATAAATGATGTATATTTAGCCTCCGGTAATATGGTCATCCCTCTCAGAAAGAATCACCATGCATAAAATCTTGCAATTTAAACAAAATAAATCCCTCCTTGCAGTAGTTGCAGTGATGTAATTTATCCAAAGGAGTATTTTTAAATCAGTCTTCTTCCTGTCCAGAGGTAAACGTGTTCCAGATATTCTAAAATACACCGCAGCCTTCAGCACAAGCACTATATTGTGCCGACATACCATTCCCTTGTACTTCTGTTCTTCTGGGTGTCAGCCAAATTAATTATTCATATCATTTACAGAGTACCTCTGAAATTAATCCTATACTGAAACTCGAGGAGAAGACGTGATTACATTCTTTCAGCCTGGCACACTTAAGCTAGCTCTTTTAAACCCTTCATCGGTGACATGTGACAAAAACTGGCAAACTTTCTAAATAAATGAAAGAGTGTGTTAAAGCATATTGAAGTGGTTCATGCTTGTACTGTTCTGCTTAATAAGTTGTGAATATGCTGTAAAGGGTTGAACAAACACTTTTTGAATCTGTGAAATAGTGAATGAAAGTAGTGTTTTCAGTGGGCTAATACCAACATAGAAATCTGCCATCGAGACTGTGAGTTTGGCGGAGGGTAAATGAGTACTCTCGGGTTTGCTTGAGGAGTGAGCGCTGAGCATCTCTTCAGCTGGTACGAATCACTCTGGGTTAAGTTTGGGCTCCAAGTGTGCTAACATTACAGCTGATACTTCTAAGACCTGTGATGTTTTTTTTGGGTTTTTTTTGCTTTTACACGGCAGTATGAGCAGGTGCAGAATGTCTGCAGGTTTTGGTTTCATTAGTGGGAATTCTGATGTATTTTTTTTTTTCATTTAATAATACGAACGTTTAAAAATATTGGGCTTTTTTTAGCTTTACTTCCAATCTAGATTAATATATATTGCAAGACACCTTGCATTTAAGTTGACTTCTCCTATCCGAATTCTGTTTGAATATAAAGAAGTTGCATAGTTATGCTTTGGACATTTTTATGAATACATTAATATAGTGTCAAAAATGCTAAAAACACACTTAAAAATATCCTACTGACCATGCTTTATTTCATGCTAGTGGAGGATGCTCCTGGGACACGGAGGTGAAATTCCATCCTCTCATCTTCAGAAATGAACAGAATGCCTAATGCCAAGCAGACTGTACATGCTAAAACAAGGGGCTTTTGTCTGTTTTTTTTTTTTATATTTGAAAAAGCAAAATGTAACTTTTTGTAAGAGCATGACTCTTCAGTGATTCAAAACTGTTTCCCATTTAGGTGCACATTTATTTTACAATATATTTGAAAATTCAGAAATGAAAAGAGGGCAGTGGGTGATGGCAAAATTACTATATTACAGCGTACAATTAGCTATGTAAATTAAAAATATTTACATGACATATATTAATTTTTAAACATATGTTTGTCTTTGTTAAATGTGTTTTTAAAGTACTATGATTTATTAACAATCTTTCAATTGTATTTTTTGTCTAAAATGTAAGCACATTTTACCCATGTGAGACTGTGTTGTATAAGGTATTGTAATCATTCAAACAAACATATTATAAACTTATTATAGACAGCCAAATATGTCTTAAAAGAAAGCGAAATCATTTGAATACAATTTCAATCCATTTATCAGCTGCCATTTTGTTCCAGCATGCTCTTTAAAATACCAGTGAAACACTTTGAGAGTGAACGTTTCTTCTCGAAAGAAAAGGTGAAAGAGTGTGCAGAAGCGAAGCCACGAGCCGCCTGCAGTCGCTGATGACGAGGAGCTGCTGAAAGTCATTCATCAGGCTTCGCCGTGAGTCATGGATGACCCTTCATTTATCACGGAGCCCGTGCTGGATACACACACAGCGCACTGATTGGACGCAGCGGGGGACCAGGGCTCCTCGCATCCACATCGCTATTCGTCCTAGGTCCAGACACACATTCCGCGCGGAGGAAGACCACTCTAGCGCGGTTTATCTTCGCTCCAGCTGCGCGTGCAGGTAGATTTGCCCGCGCGCGGTCCCGGATGTTTCGGCGATCTGTGAGGACTGCTCGCGGAACTCTTTAGCCGATCTGGTGCTCGGACGGAAGAAACACACGCTCACACGAGCAGCTCGACCTGCTCTCGTTTGCTCCACGCGCTCAAAGGGGAGATAGAAAACATCAATCTGTCAACATCCGAGTGAGTCTCCCGCTCCCCGGACTATCCCCGCCACGGACGTGGGCTGCTGTTTCAAGCACTTGCGCTGCGAAAAACATCACTTTTCTCATTTCCTGAGCAAGTTTGTTGTTGGAGAAGTTTAGTCAATGGGATGCTGAAGTACGCTACCGTTAGTAGGTAAGAGTCGAGAACGCTTATTTTTGCTTTAAAACTTCCGTTTCAGAAATTGATTAAGACATTAAAAGTTAATCCGAAATTAAGAATCGTTGAACTCTTGTAAACAACTGTTGATTGTTCTTGTTATATGCTCATCAAACGAGTTGTCGCAAGACATAATTTTTCAGGAATTAATTGTTTATTTTATATATGTCTTAGTTTTCACGTTCTCGGAATCACGGCTGTCTTAATTAAGACGGCGCACATGTTCCGCGTCGCTTTATTAACCAAAATATTTCTAAGTTTCACTCTTTCGTGGAAAAACTTTACTCGAACATTTTCATTTATATAGCTGACTTAAATTCAGTTGTCGATGTGATTTTATCATAACCGTTGTTTCAAGTGAATTCAAACAATATTTAATTATTATAATATGGAGCAAGATATAACGAATAACTTAATGTCACGTTCAACTGTTAAGCTAACATTTTGACTTAATCATTTGAAATTTGTAAAAAAATAGCACTTAACTGTAAATAAAAAAAAACATCAACTTTATATTGAATGTGTTTTGATTTATTCAGTGCCTGTGAGTCTCACGTTGTGGGAAATGTCACCACTCTGTGTGTTCAGAACTTGCATGTGAGAGACTGTGCAGACCTGCTTTTATGAGGTACTATTTACACTGATGCCAAAGTAGTTAAATGTTTTTTTTTTTTTTTTGCGGGTTTTTTTAATAGTCCCTCTGCCGTCTTTGTTTATATTTTAGTATATACAAAGTCACTGAGTTTAAATTAGCATTTGAGAAAACCATCCAACTGTCTTTTCTTTTTTTTTTATTTTTTATTGCAACTTTGCAGTTAAATGTTGGTCAAGAATAAAAAAAGAAAAAGCAATAGAAAAGGAAAAACAAAAATATACCAAAGGATTTGTTGTTTTTATGATGTGTTCTTTATCAATTGCATGTTTGTCTTTTTAAGAGGTTAGTTTCTGACAAAAACCTTCAAACATAAAGGAAAATTACTTAATCCAAAAGTATATATGTATATATTTTTAAATATGGTGTAAAATTGATATTATGAACAGCAGCATTATCAATAATACATAAATGAGTTTTTTTTTAATTTAATTAAGGTAAAGACATAAAACATTGCAGAGAGAGCGAGAGAGAGAGGAGGGAGGGAGGGAGAGAGAGGAGAGAGAGGGAGAGAGAGAGAGGAGAGGAGAGAGAGGAGAGAGAGAGAGGGAGGAGAGAGGAAGAGGAAGGGAGGGGATTGAAAACAGTGTAGAGGAGAGCTTGGTACCGAAGTATCATCATGTACTGTAATTGCACTGAAAGTCGATACTGACGATAGTGATTGGTGAAAGATTCCTGGCTCATCCTAAAGGGTCTTTTGTTTAAATGTTAGTGTACAGAATCTTTTCTGCTGAACCATGTGAAGAGAGCACTGACATGATCTCATGGATATTAATCCCAACTTTTGAATTTTTAAAATACTAGTTTTTTGTTTCTTTATATATATCTTAATAGGGACAACCTAATTAGTGTTTGTTTTCTTGTGATCTCCCTGGTTCTGAAGGTTTTGTCCTCTTATTTCAGATGTTATTTCTAAGGGCTTGCTGTACTTGTCAAACCTATCGATCTGCAATAAACCCAGTAGAGGAATACAGTTGTCCATTTTTTGTTGTTTTAACCAATCTATCTTGTAGTAGCATTCTAAACATATAGTAACCTAATGTAAGTGCATTTTTCTGCAAGAGTGCATTTTAAAGCTATGCAATATTTACTATATTATGGACGTAGAAACATCATAGGGATGTTTGAACATCATACACACATTGGAACATTTAAAAGAGACTAATAAATGAACGGGAAGCTCCGACAGTAGTTGTGTGATGGTGTTTGTGTTTGTGTGCACGTAAGCTTAGACCTTTGACTAATCTGAAGTGTAACTGAAATCAATTTATGATTTTGCGCTGGTCTTTGTTCAGTGGAAGGGCTGCAGAAGAAATGGGCAGCAGGAAAACTTCAAATGATTGTATTATTTTACCTTAAACTTGAAGTGATTGATTGGAGCACTTTCAAACACTGAAGTGTCATTTATATCATGACAGAAGTAGCATTTCTCTTTTTTTCGACCCCTCCAGGATGTGGAGCAGAGAGAGCATGCACATATTTTATCTCACGTCAAATAAAAGCTGCAAGAGGGCATCATTTTTTACTGCAATGATTATAATATTGTCACATATAGCCCTCTTTTTTTCTTCACAAAGGCCAGGACAGATGTTATTGGCTGGGGGTTGTCATGGTAATGGTTTCACACACAGAGGCTGGAGTGATTGACAGCACCTGTCCATTGTGGCCAGATGTTTTATCATCTTGTTTCTTTTGTAATCAGGTCTGCTTAAAAGTCAGCGTTCGTTTTACTGCATTAGTCTAAGCCCATTTAGCAAGTGTCTTCGTTTTAATTGTAGCTCAGTCAAAGAGGGCACGGTAGCTACTTGAAGAAACAATTGTTTTTGAGCAAATACATTTTGAGCCCAGTAACGTTTTATCGTTTTTCTAGAGCGCAATGATTTGAAAGCAATTGATTTTGGTCACCAGGGTGAGTTCAGATATATTGAAATTAGAGCTTCCTCTCTGCTTTGATGGGACTGATTCACCTGCTTGTTAAATGTACTGCATGAACAATTGTGAACACACACTCCAGCGAGGCCTGAATGGCATGTAACATTTGGAGTAGGCTCATTGCTACCCAGCCATGCTTAAAGAGGGAGACACTGGCGTTTTTGATGGAAACCCAACACCGGCTCAAAGCTCAGTGACTTGAGTGCACATGCCAAGCGATAGAACTGAAGGGCCTGCGCCTCCAACTACCTTCCTTTGTTTGAACAGCCATGTGGCTTTGAGGAGAAGAGGTGAGAAGGAAAACAATGTCTGTTACTTGTATGACCGAATGGAATCCATTCACGTCGTGCGTGCAGGTTTAATCAAAACAGCTTGCTGGAGATGAGATGAAGTCGTGGGCTCAAATGATCAGTTTGAACCTATTGATGTTTTAGTGCTGTGTGCTTTAATTGACACCTTGAGCAATGCACTCTCGCTCGTCTTTTAATGACCGTTATTTTTGAGAAGAAAGGATTTGTCTGGTTTTAAGACCCATCCCGTTGACCCGGCTTCTGTAATGCAAAGCCGTTTCTTTTAAGTCTGTCACTCTGATTTATGCTCAACTCCTCAACGCATTGAAAATGCTGAGAATACTCCAAATAGGATTATACACAGGCACGCACAAGGTCTGGCTGGAATCCAGACTTTAAAGAGAGGTGATTTAGTCAATATCGGTTAAATGGTGAAATTAAATTCAATTTGATAATGTTGCTACAGACAACAAAGCAAATTCATTCTCTATGAATCAACAACATGCATGTTCAGCTGTTGGAGAAAGCTGCACTGGACACTTTTTACTGTTTTAAGCTTCACCAAGAGAACTGATATATCGGTAAGCCCATTTAGATTAGCTTCGGTGGCTGACGAGATATTAATTGTCAAATTAATTAACAAACTTCTTCTTGATTTTATTTATGGTTAACCACACAACGTTCATGAGGGATTTTTACTTAGTCTTAACAAGTACAACACAGCATGAAGCCTTCTGGAATCACTTTTAAATACTGCATTCATACTTTTTTTAACTAATAATTTTGACTTGGCAAAGCTATTAGGAAACAGCAATTCATGTACCTTGATTCTTAACGGTCTTTAGTTGGTCTTTTAAGGTAAGACCACATTGGAGCAATTTTTTTCCTAATACTATTAATAAATAAGCTCTGCTTTATCACATGTTGTTCAATAATGGTTGTTGCTTAAGCCTCGTATAAGTCAAATAAGTTTAGGTGAACGGAGTTGCGGTTTGTTTTTACTTGGCTTGTATTTATTGTCTCTATATTTGCAGTAAATCCTTGACAATTCTTCCTACTATTAAGAAAAGAGGCGAATGACCTCTCTCTGTGAGCGGCTGTGAAAAAATCATGGTCCCCTCCCTCTTTCAGCCATTACGTCAACAAATAAAAATATTTTATTTCACACTGGCATCTCTGTGATCGTCATTGACAAACAAATTGCAAAAACTATCTCAAGCTGGCAACACCTTTGGGCCAACAAATAATTGAGTAGTTTTATAGTTGCTTCAAAAAAGTTGGACGAGCGCGCTGTGTTGTATATAAGCGTATGTCTCTCTGGTGAAATATTCAGTGTGACAACAGTGACTTCTGTTAGGCGTGAAAGAGGGACATGATCATCCTCTTTTAACTTATTCATTTAAAAGAAAACACACAACAAAAAACATGGTGTCCTACTCCTAAAAAAATGACCATTTCATCAACTATATTTTTAATGACTGTTTATATGCAGAATGAGTCCTCAGGGATTGGAATACCCAACTTCTGAATCCGTGTGCCAAGTACTGAATAATTGTGAAGGAAGCAATGGCAGTTGATTCAATGAACCATGTCTGCCTCTTTTTGGGGACATATTCTTTTTCCTTACATTTTTTGAGAGAGAAAAGAGGATAAGTTGTGGCTTGAGTTGAAACACTGTAAATCTAGCATTTTAAATGGCCATATAAGTGTTTGAATGGGGCTTTACCACAAATTGGAAGTGACCAAAAACACCTGTGACTTGATTTAAGTACAGATCATACATCGAAGGATGTGTGTGTTTTGTCAGGAACATTATATTCCTTCTTTGTATTTCTTTCGATTTGTACAGCTGTTTCTCCAATCACCTCATAGCGGAGAAATTCAAAACATACACATTGCTATTCCAGAGTCGTCGTACAGTGAGACTTGCTCTTCATGTTGTGGAAACCATCTGTTTAAGATAATATTAATGGATGGAGACATTTTTTTTTTCTCTCATGAAAACTAAGACTATGTGAGCTGACTTGTATTTGACAGGGTTAATTACTGCAATGTTACTGTTATTTGATTGGATAATTTTTACATTTTCATGAAAAAAAATTGAAATATGTTCAAACAGGTAAAATTTAGTTCTCTTATTTTGTTTTTAATGCCCTTTATTTCCCCATGTTGCCTTACAGTTACGAATCGATTTGTCATGCATTAGTTTTCTCCTAGGGCTGCATATCTTGAGTCCCCTGCTAGACTAGTGTGCCCTTCTTGGGGTGCTGTACCGTCACCACACATATAAATCTTAAGTGTGTCAGTGCATAACAAAGTGTCACCTTTTAACTCTTGAGTTAAGTCACAATTATTGAGTAGATTACACACTAAAAGTTATCCGCATCCAAGACAGTCTTTTTTTCCTGTGACCCCTCACAAATTTAATTCACAGGACTCAGAAGACATGCTTTATACTTGATTCAAACATCTTGCTTATGTGACATTTTTTCTAATAAATCCATAATCTAACTGTAAGTCGTAATTTAGACATTCACTCTGCAGCCGTTTGAAAATCTTTGGTTCGGACGAGACGGTGGCTTTTAAGTTGTATTTTAGTTTTTTTTATTCATGATAATTTACCAAGCAATAAATGATTGAAAGCAAATACATATTTGAACAAGTCACTGGTCATAGTTCACCCAACGCCAGATGCTGTGATATTTTATACTTCATTGTTCCCATTTTGTTCTCATGTGTCCTCCAGTATCTTGTTTGGCATCCATATTTTATGAGAGCCGCAGTAAATAAAATGGAGGCCGCTGTGTATAAGTGTGCACGGATGTTTGAGGGAGGCATGTGAGCATGAACTCTGCTCTCCTGTGGCGGAAGAGAGGTTCGTGCAAAGGTCTTTCTGGTTCTGGTTGAGGCCATTCGTCTTCTCTATTGTCGCTGGTGCAGCCAATCCAAACGGTCTTTTCTTGGAGCAGGTTCAGCATTCCTGCGGGGGCAGCTTTGTGACCAGCATGATCAGCCCCATGTAACCTTTTGAGTCCAGCTGCAGCCTTCCATGGCAGATATGTTCATTAAGCAGAGGAGTAGAGCAGGCTTTTGTCTTTCCCATCAGCCTGAGTGAGTGGGGGCTTATTCTAATAGGAACTGTTTGTCAGTTGCTCCTGTGACAAGGATGTTCAGATGTTTTTTTTTTTTTTTTTGGTAATAATCAGTTTTATGTTTTGTTTATTCTTATGTTGTTTTTATATAATTTTTTAACCGGCTGATGTTGTATCTGGATTTATTATTAGTGGTTTAATTATCACTATTATTGTTGTTGTTGTATATTTAATTTGTTCTTTATGTATTCAACTTTTTTCATATTTTTACATATATTTACATATATTTACATATATTTATACACATATTTTTCATATTTAACAATATTTTTTACATTTTACTATTTTTTTATTTAACTTTATATTAATTTGATGTTTTGTCATATTCAATATTTATTTTGTATAATTAAAAAAAAAGTTTTTTATTTATTTGTTTATTATTTATTTAACGTGTATGTTCCACATAATAAAAGTTATAATAATGTTAATATAACTATAATATTTATTTTTTTTCTTTACCAGGCTCGTTTTTCAGCTGTATTGTTTCTTCTATTGACATTGGAGAAATTTATCTGGTGATGTTGCTTAAAAGTGTTCAGTTCTTTGTAATTTACCTCATAATTTATAAGCGTTTTTGCTTTTTCTTTGAGCAATAGCTTTGGAAGTTGAAACAGAACAGCCCTCTTGATGGCTTACTTTGGATTGAGATCATGGAGGTGGAGAGGCCGAGACAAGAGATTAATCTTTCTAATGGGTGTGATGAAACTTTTTGCCACTGATATTTATGTGTGTTTCAACATAAGTTTATGAGCACTCAGTGTTGGAATGCAGGAACCCACCCACATTCCCAATAGTCACAGCATTACAAGAAGACCCACTTAGTATCACTTCAAATTCCATATGAAAAACCACCAAATTATAGAATTGTACTTTCTTATAAGAAAGAATGTAAAATGGCTTGTGAATCCATAATTCATGCTCACTGATGTCTGTTAAAAAAAGCATCATTGTAAAAGTGCATTGCATGCGCTGTATGGTACAGAACATGGCAGCTAGTGTCTCTGGTCAATCAAACACTTTGTTTCTCCATTAGAAAGAGAGATGGCAGGAGGGGTGAGAGACACGTGAAAGACATAATGAAGGTTAGTGAAATGGAGAGCAATACATCTTGCACATTGAGCTCGCTGCTTGTTAAAGCGACAGGGCCTAACCAGAAAGGAATTTGCTTGATGGATGAATTTTTCCCGTCTAATGGATACAAGCACTTGAAAAATGAAACAATCGATCCATCGCCCAAGTTTTTCCATCCTTCTAATGACAATGGGTGTCAAAGATTTTGAGAGGGTAGCAGGATTCTTTTGCCCAATGATTCGGAGCACAAGTATCTCAGGTTTCAATCAGATATGAACTGCTGCTCTCTGTGTTGTATTTATTACATGAGGATGAGAGCAAGCTCCATTTGTCACTCTATTGATGTGCAAATTCTGAATGGGTTATATACTTCTTCAGTCATTTTTCTGGTGTTTAGCCCATTAGCCTCCATACAAAGCCAAGCATAATGTATTTTGCAGCATGTTGCTATGGGTGCCACTGTTTATTTATTGGCTAACCTCAGGATATGCTCTTTTTGCATTTGAATTTGTATGAATCATATTTAGTGTTTTGATGTAACAAGCACTGTTTTGAACTGGTTATGATCCAAAATTGATTCCATTGGGTCTTGGCAAACTGGAGGTAAAAAAAAAATAAACCATGAAATTAAAACCTGTGAGGTTTAAAAGATTTAGATTCATAATACCTATGTAAGATTTTGTCACCAGGTTGCATTTGCAGTTTCAGAAAGTAGGGCAAGAAAATGCCTGAGATGCTAAATAATTATGTATCATATGACCGTCATCCACTAACTAGATGCTAGTGGGGATTTTATTCATTTGAAACCAAGTTTGTTTTGTTTGAGGACATTGGTATCAAACAGAGCTTTAATGCTTGAGTAAAGATTTTTCAGTAAAAGTTAAGAAAAAAAGCTGATTCCATCAAAGTGTGGATTAGATAGTGCTTATAGTGTTGAAGTGGAAGCTGTTCTCAGCTGCGGGGGGTTCAATAGCTAAAAGCTGACTCACCTTTGTTTGACTGATTGAAGTCATGGTACGGCATGTTTAACCGATGCGATCTTAATGATCTGTTACCGTCTTACAATCGTTGAGTGATTTCATCGAGGAGTGTTAGTAATTTGGAAATTTATTTTCAGTTGTATTTGTCAGGTCTTGTACAGAGCTGAAATCAAGGATGATGAGCATAGCCCACCCTTGTGTTGGCTTTGTTTTAAAAAAAAGCCTTTTACTGATCAAATTTTACTTGTGTGGTTGTTTCTCAATTTGTACTTTTTACTTGTGATAGTTTAAGTTGTTTTGATGTTAAAACTAGTTTTTACAAAAAAAAAATCCTGAAACCATTTAAAGTTATGAGTTACATATAATCACAGTTGAATTGATTTTGAATAGACATTGACAGTACTTTTACATGGCCTGATGATATTTGCATACACTTTTTGCTTTAATTTACTTTGAACCAAAAATAAATCACCAAGCATTTGTTTTGTTTTACTTTTAAGAAATGCTGATTAACTTGACTTTATTTTGAGGAATGCTGATTAATAGAAAGGGAACACAATTATAAAGTAAGTGAGCTCATTTCATGGGTTGTGTTCATCTGAAAAATCCTTCAATTTGTATTTTTTATATTTAACCAAAAATAACTAAAGCACACTTTTTTTATAGTCCATTTAGTCCTAGCACAATGTAAAAATAAATATTAATAATAATTGTTATATTTTTAGCGCTAGTAATTTCAAGGGAAAAAGTACTTTGTCTGTTTTTTTTTCACTTTCAAATGTCGACGTAACTTACAGGTTTTGTGTCAGATAAAGTCGGAGGGCAGAATGCTATGTGCTATATTACTTTGTTATAATAATTGCTTATGAGTTCTCCATTTCTGTCTTCAGCTATGACTGAGAGTCGCAGCTCTGATCTACTGATTTTGAAACACAGAATCATTCCGATTGTGATCAGGAGGCAATTGGCGACATTCTCTGAGCAGACGCGGTGAGAGCGTGAGGCCATGATCAAGATGGCGAGGGCGGAGAGACGTGTGATCCAGAGCTCGCTGGGCTGAATGTCACACACACCTCGCCCCCTCCTTACACAAACACATACACGGACACACACACGCGCACGCACACACACTCACACGCACGCACGCACACACGCACACTTGTGTGGTGCTCTTATGGCTCACTGTTAATTAATGCTTAGCTTCCAGGCAGACGGGCCGAGCTCACGCAGCCAGCTGGGAGATACTTTGGACTCGCCATGCTCTCCCTCTGATGGCTCACTCTGCTGGCACTGTCAGGTGTGCAGGCGCATGTGTGTGTGTGTGTGTGTGTGTGTGTGTGTATGCATGCTGGGAGGATGAGACTTGTTCTCTCTATAGGTGTGTGTCTGTCTGTGTGTGTAAAAGAAAAAAAATAGAGTGAAATAAAAAAAAACATATATAGTATTGATTTCCTGGCCAAGGTACAATGAGTTCTACTGAATTCATACTGAACGGATAAAAAAATCAATTTCCTTTGGGAAGGAAAGTGTATGCATCCTATACAAGTCATTTAAGTTACTGTCGCCAAGGCTACTGAATGCAAAGCTAAGAATTAATTGAAGAATTATTCAGTTTCTGCTTTATATGAATTTTCATGTTATCTTCAAGTTGAAAGTCTGGGTTGTGAAAGCATAATAATATAATATTTACGTTTTTCTAACTGTATTTAGCAGTGTCTATACCTCTGCTAGCTTTCTCCTCACCTTCTCAGAGAAGTGAAGTGAAACCTCTGGACCCTGTGCTGGGTCTCTCAGCAGCATCCATCCATTCATCCGTAACTGGTAAAAGAGAGATAATTTCATCTGCAGGCACCAGTTAGTGTTCTGCACTCTCCTCTGTCATTACTAATCAAGGGAAGACTGAGGACAATTGGAACACATTCTCATCATTTCCTTACAACGCAGGTGCATGTCACTAAATGAATCGGAATGTAATTATTATGGATAAGAACAGAATATTTGAATGCATTTTAAGACTTCCTTTATGCATGCAAAGTTATTGTCACATATTTTGTCATATTTTAGTTTTGAACAGTTTATTACAGGAGCTGTATGCATTGAAGGGGACCTGTGTCTAAGGGAGATTTGTGTATGATCTCTGTCTGTGCTTGAATTCTCAGTGGTTTTACTGCAGAGCTTTAACCTGGTTAAAAAGAGGCTTCCTTAAGCACCTGGACTCTGGTTTATCAACACACATTTACTTTCCCCATCTACTTCTTTTTCCAACGGCCACCATCTCTGAGGATAGATGCAGTTGCCCTTGTCATTATGTTTTGAGATGTACATCTTTTCACGAAGCCTGTAACCAAAGAGCTTTCAACAGCCTTTCATCATTTTGCCCCTCCTCTGAGCTCTTTCTCCAGCTCTCCCGTTCCTTGAAATGGAGTCTTCTGTTCCCCACTCGTACTTTCTGCATCTCTTACCCATTTCTTTTTTTTTTCTTTGTGTTGACATGGCGACGGCTTGCAAGCTACAGGTGTCAGTGCTGGTTGGAGAAAAGGCAGAAATTGTCTCTTGTGTTCAACAAGAGAAAATAACCCCTTCCCCAAACAAGCTTACTATATTTTTGGGAGCGCTTTGCTCAAGTTTTGAATGTGTTTGCATAAACATAACAAGCATTGGCTGAATTTAAGTGAGAGATAGAAGGAGACAGCGCCATACACATAAACGGCTGCTCCGTTTTCCAGTTAAATCAACATCTTTTACCTATAAGCACACATCGTATTATTTAGTGTGAGACACAAACATCTTTTCATATTATAGTTCTTCACAGTGAATTGTGACAATCCTTCAAGTAAAACCACAAGAAACATTGCATGAGATATGGTGTATTTTAAAGTGGGTCCCATGCTGCTCTAAATTAGTATGGACATCAAAATTTCTCAATTTAGTTCCTTTTCTCCTCCATTCCTCCCAAGTGGACTCATTGACATTTGAACAAAATCATGGCTGCCACTCCGACGCCTAAGCTAGTAATTAAGGGAAGGGACTGTCATATGTTTGTTCTCATTCAGTCCTAAAAGATACAGCACTTATCGTAATCTGTGGAAGCATGACTTAAAAAGGAGGCTCTTCATGAGCAGTTGACCTCTTTGCTTTGTAATAGATATATTAGCCATCACTCTGTCTCAGGTGTGTCTAAAGGAATTCCTGGCATACAGAAGCTCTACTAGTTTTAGTTCCAACAGTTGTGCTACATGCAACCGTACCTTCCAATAAAATGATCATCTTTATTTAAATATTATTGTTATAGCTAAAATGTACTTATTTAAAAAAAAACTTTTTACACTAAGAAAAATAGATTTTTTTTTTGTTTTTAAGTTTTTTTTTTTATGTATATAATGTGAAATGTCTAGATTTAGTGTTGGCTGTGGCAATTACCAGCACAGAAAACATTTATATATCTATTTGTGTCAGTGTTTAGGTGATTCTTTACATCTACCACTTTGGTTTTGCTGCATACATCTATTTGAAATTGTTGTGGGGCAATATTTATGACGTGCTAAACTTTTGACTCTTACTTTATAACATTGTGATTCAGTAGCTAGTTACAAAGAATATCTATCATGAGAATCATCGCATCAACATTTAATACTCAGCAGGTTAAATCAGTAACGATCCTGATAACATACTCAGGTCTTTCGTTTTTAATCTTGTCTGACCTTTTATAGAGGTGACTTGCGTGTCAAAACTGTAAAAGAGTCTAGTTTTGTGAGATGTGCTTCACAAATCGGATGCTTGGAAATCATTAGATATTTCACCCTTGAAAGGTCATTTGTGCAACCTCCACCTTCCTTTTACTTCCAGCTCGTTTGCCATTCCTGCCAAGGCCCTCAAATGAATGTACTCCATTATCAAAATTTAATTTTTGCCTGCATGGCTGTGGCCCTCACGTTTAACCAATGGTCCTCTGCCTATCTCATCAGCATCTGCAGCAGGAGGGCGAATATTCTTAATTATGTTTGGTGAGAAGCGACCACCACATGACTAATGAGCCCCACAACTCCACAGCAAAGTAGCATCTCCAACTCGCGTTTGGCTCTACTGCAAAGGGCAATAGGACGTTTTGGGATTGGGATCTCTCTCTCTCTCTCTCTCTCTTCTACTCTCTCTCTCTCTCTCTCTCTCTCTCTCTCTCTCTCTCTCTCTCTCTCTCTCCTCTCTCTCTCTCTCACTCACTCTGTGTCTCTCTCTCTCTCTCTCTCTCTCTATCATAAATAATGAACTCTTTGCAGTGCATTTCCACATTAATGTAACCTTTTCATACAATTGTTGATCCATGTTTTGATTGTAACTAAAAGATAAGTACACAGTTACTTACATTAGATGGGAACATCTGACATGTTTATGGAGAGCATGCTAACTTCAGCTGTCATGCTACTTTCTGCATTATTTCCCTGCTTCCAGAATGAGCATGTCTTTTTTTTCGGTTTGAACTGCATTATAGAAAATCTGATCTGCGTCTTAAACGCTGAAGTAAAAAAATGTGAAAGCAACACATTTAAATTAGCTTGTTTGGTCCTTTTTGTTACACTCTGCCCTTCTTTAGTACTCATATTATGATAAACTTATAATCACCCTGTTTAGTACCCATTCATTTTTACTTACTGCAAAAGGCATTTTTTCTTATTTATTTGACAGACTTCATTCTGAGAGCTTTTTGGTGCTCTCCATTATAATTTAGTCAAGGGTATTTATCCAATCTCATCGAATATAATGATCCACTTACCTTAAGTTAATGCAGGGGGCTGGATTAAATGTCAAAATGAAACATTTGTGTTTAAACACTTCACAGACCAGACTTTCGTTCTCAAGCTGTCTAACATTTTTTTTTTTTCTTGATGTAATTGGGATTTGACCTGCAGCTTTATTCTTTATTTTAAAAGGGATAAAGCAGTGCAATTAGCTGAGCACACCCCCGTATTCCCAGTGTCCTTAAGCGTCCTCCCTCAGATGAAGTTTCATTAATTGCCTTCACTTCCCATTCACTTGTGTTGGTCCAATGGAAAAATAAACATGCTTAAAATCCAGGAGTCATCCCTCTATGTGTAAAGTTTAAACTATCAGAGTTTTTCCCTCTGGAAGCAAATCCCAACAAACAACTGTGCCCCATTTCCCGTTTGTGTACCGTAACACATAGGGTACTTTTTAGCCCTGGTCTCTCATCCATATGAGCTCAGAGCATAGTTTTTCCATCTGTTTAGGCAGAATTGGTGGAAACTCCATGATTGATAAAGAAACTTGAAAGGGGTGTCCTATGTTCTTTGTTCTTGTAAGATGGAATGGTTTTGGGTAAATGATTGTTTTTGTTACTGGAATGAGTCTTGTGGTCTATGGAAGAATGAGAGCATTCTCTTAATATCGTAGGGTGTCATGCATTCAAAGAATGCTGAGCGCATTTACAGGATGTGATATGCAGCACTAAGAAAGTGGAGGTGTAGCAATCCCCCAGAGCAGGTTATCACTCTTCAGTGATTTGGTGAGGCTTTCTTCTTTAATTTTGGTTGGCCCTTTGTAGATTGCAACTTGGTTTTACTAAGTTATTTTATCTGTTTTGTTTGCATATTCTTGATTTATTTTCTTTTTTTTCTGCATATCGGCATATTAATACTAGTTAAGGTCAGAATGGGAGAGCTCTGAACAGGTCATTCTCTGTCTAAATTCAGCCCATCACGGTAGCTCCAAACAAAATCCTTCATGTCTGATATGTGGGGCTGTTAATTAAGACGACCACCCAGTTTTCCTCTTGTGTTTAGTCTGACATATAAGTTTATTGCTGTGGCATAAACATCAAAAGAAATTGTTTCAATGGCTCTTCATCTTTGAAGGGTCCGATATTTGTCTCAAATGAGGTTTGGAAATAGGCGTGCTGGTGTTGACAATATTAAAACTTCAGTATGGAGTTATCTATTTAAAAACATAAAATGTGAATATTGTTTTTATTTTCATTCAATTATAATGTTTAAAAAGTAAGCTGAGCTTTTTGACATCATTTCTTTTGATTTTCTATCAGGGTTTGTTTTCACTGACTGCCTGGAACAGCTTGACTGCTGAATTTATACAGAAATTCACTCAAAATTGTTACTGCTAATCATATGTGGATTAATTCAATTAACTGTTATATGTTTTATTCTATTAAACATGTAGTTTTGTAATAGTTTGCTGTGGAGTCTTTTTAAAACCATGCATTTTGTTGGAATAATAGACAGCAAGACCCTTTTAAGGAGTTTCTATACTATATAATTGGTAGACTGAAAAAAACACGATTAAAGCTTAAATACATAAAAAAGCAGGATTATCACTAAATGAGGAGGGAAATACAATATTTGATAAGTGGGAAGGGACCGTTTTGAAGGGTAATAGCTTGGTTTCCTCCAATTGAGAACGGGACTGTGCTGACGCCATTTATTTTTTTTAATCTAAACATCTTTGGGCAAATCAAACTATTTGGAAGAGCTCAGGAGAAAAGGAGAACAGCCATCCCTAATCTACTCTCACATGCACATTGATATTCAGGAATGCACAAGTGCCACTGAAACACTGATTCTATGAGTGCCGAGAGCTCAAAACAATAAAAGCTCTGTTGGGAATATGCAAAAATATTTTAAAGTCCTTCATTATGCTGTTTTTAAAATCTGAGAAAATATCTATTCATCTTGTATTTATTAGCACCTCAATTTTTGCTTTGTATACTAGATCACATTTTGTGACCTTCAAAATAACAGTTCATTGCAACAAACTTTTCTTTACTAGTTGCACAGAAATGTTATCTTCATCCAGTTTTATTTTCTTGTAGAAACATCAGTGTCTTAGCTAATTTTCTACATATTCTCAGGGCATTTTTAAAAGTGTTTATTGTGTAAACTCAACTTTTGACATTTAGTGCATGTTTAGTATTGTTTCTCCATCCAAAATAAAACATGTGTCTTGTTCTATTCGGCTAGTCCATACATATTTGAGCAATCCTGTATCTTTTTTTCTGGGAGATCAAAATGGCTCGATAAGGATACTGCTATTGCAGCCTGTGCTAGGTTGCCTGACCTGGAAGTGTAAGAGTAGCAGACCTGTGCTAAAAAACAATGCTTAAAAAGTTTGTTTAGGGAGAACCTATTCACAAAAAAAATTTGTGCTTGTCAAGAATTAAAATCTTGTGGGGTAAACAGTAGAGTTTGTGGAGCCCAAAAATGTTATTCATCACATTTTATGTCACATGTTATTAATGATGCAGTGCCAGAAAAGAGGTGTCAAATATTTATACAAAACACTTTTAAAAAGGTGCAATATTTTTTTTATGATTTTGGGGTGAGTTTGAAAATAATGCCACCTTAATATCTTAGGTTGAAATATTGCATTTACCTAATTATTCAAAAAGGCGTCACGGTGGTACAGTGGGTAGCACGGTCGTCTCACAGCAAGAAGGTCGCTGGTTCTCGGCTGGGGCAGGTGGCATTTCTGTATGGAGTTTGCATGTTGTCCCCGGGATCGCGTGGGTTTTCTCCGGGTGCTCCGGTTACCCCACAAGTCCAAAGACATGCAGTATAAGTGAATTGAGTAAGAACGATTGCCCACAGTGTTAAAGTGTGAATGTGTGTATGAATGTTTCCCAGCGATGGGTTGTGGCTGGAAGGGCATCCGCTGCGTAAAACATATGCCAGAGAGTTAGCGGTTCATTCCGCTGTGGCGACCCCGAAAGGGAAGAAAGCCGACATGAAGATGAATGAATGAATGAATGAATGAATAATTATTCAAAGAAACTTTGATTTGTATGATTGAACATTGTCATTGTATAAAACTGTTATATTGTCACGTTCATTTTTTATATACATCATTTTTGTCTGTTTAAAAATTGGTATCTCAACAATTTGTTTAACAGACCCATCAACAAGTCCAACTGTTATTGTCATACTTTTTGACCCCACTGGATTGCTTTCATTGTGATTGACATCTTTGGACATTCAATGCTTGTCTTAATGTGATGAGTGAAGACAGCCTCTCAGACACTGTTATCCTGTGGAGTGTGTGGGTGCCCTTGCCTTTTAGCAGTGGTATGGGCAAAGCCTAATGGGAGCAGCACACGGTGGCTGACATGACAAACGGCAGGGGGCTTTCCATAGCCATGCTTGGCACTGACACCGAGGGACCCACAGGCCACAAAATGCCTTGTTTGTTCCTGTGCCTTCTGGTCAAAACGTTGAGGATTAATTAGCCGTTGCAAAAATAGAGACACCAGATAAAAAAAAATATAGGGAAAAGAAGTGAGGAAATTAAGGAGAGGGTGCTGGCTGTGCACTGAAGACTTATGATCGGGAGATGATATTGCTTGGGGCACCAAGGGCACTGTGCTGCATGATATAAATGTGAATGAATAAAAGTGAATGGTAGTGCGGATGGGTTATTGCAAAATTTATCATGATTATTGTAAAATCCAATTGATTGATGATTTTTGCTGCAATCCAGAGGTATGTGGGTGGTATAAAAATAAGTATGTCAACCAATTTTTCACAGTCTGTCGAACTCTACATATGTAGGATTTGGTTTGATTTTTAAAATCAGTTGCAAACTGTTTTGTTGAGAGTAGGGTGAAGTCTATTACTCATTCAGACTCAATAACTCCCTTGCTCGCTTCGGTCTGTCCATACATATATACCCCCTACCAACAAGTCAAATGCCCATGCAGCCATCGCCTGCCACAAACCATTACAGCACAATCATGCGATCACAGACGCAGCAATTTGAGCTAGCAGCGTGCAGTAGAGCTGTTCTCCTCAAGTGCTTTGTGCTTTTGCAGGCCTATTGATTTTCATATCATATGGATGGGTTCATATCATCTGTGGTGAGGAGCTTCAAATACATCAGAGGTCAATGACGAGGCTCATCTTTGTAGTCTCTGACCTGTGTTTGCCGCATGCCATATTTTGACGGTCCTCCCTTTAGATGGCTTGTTTTATAGTCATCAGCTCTGATGGGATAGCGAATTAGACGTCTTGAAGTGCACCACGTTAAGTGTAGCGGTTCCCCTGAGTCACATTCAGTGGGAAAGAAAGCTCCGTAAACCGCGTCAGTGATGTGAATCGGGTGAGGGTTTCTGAGAGGGTCTTTTATAATGAGAGCCAGAGAGCGTATACATGTTTAATGTTGGCCTCTCTTCCCGTATTCTCCTCTCTGATAATGCTTCCCTAGCGCTAAAGAGTGGCATTGAGAGGCGTCCACTTGAGCATTGTTTCAGCTTTCTGGAATGCTCTATAGAGGAGGAAGACTTCATTTAGTGGCAGGAGTAGCAGCCACAGTGAGAACCTTTCAACATGGGGAGAGGCTCTTATGGCAGTTTGTCTAGTTGCTGCTTTGCTGGAACTTGCCCCATTGTGTTCTTGAGACATTTAGTCTGCTGTTACTTTTCAAAAAGTAGAAGTTTGGAATGGCACATGGAACTTGGTCTCTCTAAACTTCTTCATAGCTCCCTATGTGAAACAAAAATCTTTGTTTTCTTTTCAAAACATCTATTTCACCTTTTTCTCAATATGGTTAAAGTGGATTTCCTACTCTCATCAGATTACCTCCTTTTTTTGCGTCTTTCCCTGTTGCTCCTTGGGAAACCAGGTGTATGGGATTGTCTCCAGTGTTTTACTTCAGCTAACTAACAAGCTCCCCCTGGCCTGGAGGAAGGCCTGCTTTCCTTCCCTTCTGCCCGTTCCCATAATGCTGTTTCATTATGGTCCCCTCTGGAGCGTACACAGCCATTCAGAGGGTAAAATTCTGATGGCTTAACGACCAGTGTGGAAATATTTTCTCTAACAGATACTTTTTTACAAGCTTTAATTTGAGTTTACGTTCAAAGCTCTTTCCTTTGGGAAACTTGCCAGACATCCAGTTTAAAATAAATAAATAAATAAAACAGCGCTTTAAGCTATTTTAACTTATCAAAAGAGATTTTTCTCTTGTAGTTCACACTTTCTGTAGTTCATTTTCTGGTGGTCACATACTAAATTGTACACTGGAAAAGCAGTGATCCTTTAGAAGTGGTAGGAATCAATGTCCCTAATGCTGGCAGTTATTGCTCAAATATCATTCAGTTTCTGTTTACTGAAAATGATTATTCTCTTAGCACAATTGACTATCCATTCCTCCATTATCCGTAATGAGCAGCTGCCAGTAGACACTTTTCTCATTTGAGATCCCTTCCTCAAGAACCCATCCATGTCAGCCTGCAGGACACTCCCTATTTTGATCATGAGTCGAGTATAATTCATAAGACCTTAATGCTTTGTCATTTAATGCAAATGACTCTCAAATATCATGTCAAATATCAAATATCAAATAACACTCTGGATGACCCTGCTACTTTATAGTTTGGCTAGGTTATTAATCTGGGCCATCCTGTTTAACCAACTTTAGAGATTTAGTTTTGTCTGCTCATTTTTCCCAGTTTGTTACAAGACAAAGTGCATCAATCCTGTAGTTCCTATTAAACATTAACATCAAAGTTGATAAATTAGTGACTGTTAGGGACTCCTCAACTAAAGATTTGGAGGTGGGATCTCAGCTGCTGGACAGCTGTCCCTGAAATAAACTATACGATTCATGACCTCTCAAAGCGGTCACCTCTGGCATTGGTTTCTTTCTGCACTATTTCTTTTTCTGTAGCAGCTAATACTTAATCTGCTTCTTTCTGTTCAACACTCCTATCCTCATTGTTATACAACGTGTGAATCTATCTCTAACCAATAAGGGACAACCTTCTATCAAATCTACTTCAAGCTTTGAATTGAAGGCAATCCCGTGTGTGTTAACAATTTCTATGCAGAAATTACACTGTCTGTCAGTGGCTTTGAAGTTTCGGTTGGTTGTCTGAATGATTGAGGTGGGGGTTAATATTTTTGCTGTGATGTGGGGGTGGATCAGAGCTCTGCTTGACACTCTAGTCACTCCCAAGCAGAAGTCAGGGATGCTGCACAGACTGCAGCACCAGTTGTCACTTGTTGTCACTTGGAACATGCCATACGGATACTCAGGACCTGACGGCATATGTGAGGCTGGTCTGCCAAAGGCATGCTGGCACTTTTAATGACCTGTTTTTTTACACCATTAGTCACATTTTCCTCTTGGCTTGGTTTAAGCATTCTTCCCTAGTTGTTCCTCTTCCTTTGTGATTGTCACCTTGATTTTACCGATACATATACACACATTACCAACATATACACACACACAAATTGAATAATTATAGCTGAGTGTAATATAAATATATAGACTATATACTTTTTTGGTGTGTTTGTTCAAATTATAATTAAAAACATCAGAGCAAACACTAAACAAACAATACTATTTTTATTGTAATTATTTATCCATTTATTGTATTTTGTTTTATTTTTTTTGCATGCGTGCACTTGTGTGTTTGTTTTTGTTACTTCACTCAATGAAGGTTTATGATCTTTGCAAGCTATTTTAGAGACACTTTTTTTTTTTTTTACCTCATCAATGCTAATATGCCGAATGGGCTTGCATTTTCACTAGAAATACATGCAAGAATGTGCATAATTTAAGAAATAAAAATGCTAGATTTCAGCAATCACCATTTTTTGCACCAATGAAAATATAAATAACTCAGTAGGTTTCTTTACAAGGCCACTCATATTTTCTCATGTGATACATTTCCGAGCAAAGCTTTTCAGAATTAAAATGTAATTAATCCAACATGTTCCTCAACTGTGGTTGCTGAATATGCAGTCTCCATGCTGCAGTATAATACACTGCTTTAATTAGCTTAATGGGAAACTATATTTCAGGTTTATTTAGCTAGAGTTTTGAAATTTCACTTCAACTTGAGACTTTATTATATTATATGCATGTGTATATTTGCTTAAATGACTAAATATGAAACTTAGAAAATAATTCTAAACAAGGCAAGACACTTTACATTGGAGACAAATAATACAATTACATTTTAGCGATAATAAACCAACTATATTAGTAAATATAAAATAAAATATTGATACTAGAAAATAGTAATGTTATTTCAACTTACCAAAACTAAATACATAAGTAATGCAATATCTGAAATAGTTGTTTGAGAAAACAACATGTTTAAGTTACTGATTTGTATTATGTAACCAGAGTTATATTCTTCCTCTTTCTGTGGTTCTTCTAAATTCGTTTTTCTGCCAAAACACTCATTTGAATATGTCTAGCAACTCTGCACATTTTGACCTTTGTTGAATTCATCAGCAAACACTCGAAGTAGCTTGCAGCAGTCTCGCAGAAGTAATGCGCTGTTTGTTTAAGATCGTGACATTCTCACAGTTCTTAAGCTTTGAACAGTAGTTTCATCATCATATAACTTAATTAATGTCATAATGCACTAGATTGGCTGTGTTGGCCATGTGCAATATGATACCAAAGACGTAATTGGTCTTTGCTGTTTTTAGGACTGCCGTATTTCCCTTTACCCCCTTTGGATGGCGGTTGACAGATTGGTCATTACCTCTCTGAGGGCCTGAATTAGCGCCATGTTTAACGGCACTAACACAATTGAATCCTTTAATGATACCCCAGAGTGTAATGTTCTAGTGTAATGATACTGGACATGCTTTTTCTCCCTATACTGAGAGCCTCTTTTGCTCTTTTTCTTATTGTTGCCTTAGATATTATCTCGCACTCTAATGATGGCCTACATTAAATGGTTAAACACGTCTGACTTTTGTAGAGTTCTCCTCCCTTTCCACTTGATTTAATTAAACAAACACTCAAAGGGATTTTCAAGTATCAATATTAATTAACCTAGTCTGCCACATAAAATATATTTATTTAGTTTTTTTTTTATCCAGAGTCAACACATTCTACAATACATGTGCAAATGTATTTAGATCCACAACATGCTCTAATTTATGGTTGTTGTTTTTTTCTTTCTGGTTTGTTCTTTTCAAAAAAATGCGTACGTGACCTAATACATTGGGCTTTTTTTGACGCGTTCATTTCACGCTTTGCTTTCTTGCGTATTGCTGGTTCAAGTCTTCGAGCATTGGGGTGTTCACATAAAAATTCTTTCTAAGATACGTTGAAGGGAGTCGAGGCTACAACCAGTGTTTTGTTTCCACATAATAACTTCTTTGTTATGGTTGAACCGCACCGCTATAAGATTCTTACTCACTTCTTTTCAAGCATATGCAACATTCCCAGACCGGAAACACAAGCCCATGTGGTCAGTGTTCAGATTCCACTGAAAGTTAAGCTGGATTGAACACTCACTGGCTGCCTGCCCCACCAGACTAGAAGAAACAATATGAGCTTACAAATGATTTTTAGCAAAATTTTTATGTATTTCAAAAAAGATTCTGATCTTGACATTTGTCTGTTTATCTGTTGTAGACATTCTGTATAAAATATACACCAGCTAAATCTAGGGGAAGAGAGACATTAACTATCAAATCTTGGTTATGTTGACATATGACTGCTGACTTAATGTTTACTGTTTAAACTTGAGTTTACTTCCATTTCCTTTGTTTTGGATATAAATACTCTATTATAATGTTGTTTTTAACAGGCAATAACTTATTTTATTGCTAAACGTGTATTACATGTCTGTTGACAAACATATGCATTTGCTACATGAAAAAAAAATCCCATTGATTTTTAATTGCCAAGAAGTGGTGAAGGTGGAATATTAAAACATGTATAAAACTAGACAGAAAACCCATTTACTTGCATTCCAATATCTTAATTGAATCAAAATTTAATTCTTTCCTCTAAAATTTCAAAGTAGAGACACTAAGATTCAAATTGAGCAGCATTTCAACAAGATGCCCTTTGTTTGAAAAAAAACATTTTTTTCCACAAACTAAGCAGGACGATTGAAATGTGACCTGTGTAATTGATAGATAATGCATGAAGCGCACACTAGAATAGTTCAATAAATAAATAGATCACCATAGATCAAAGCTCTCCACGAAAGGCAAAGCGTTATGGTTGCTGAATTTTGGAGATGTTGCACCTCAATGTCCTGTGGAATGGGAAGAGAAGTCATTTGTGGAATGTTCCTAAGGTATCCAAAATCTTCTGTGATGAGCTGTGAGTGCTTCGAGGTACACATTTATGGGCTTGATGAAAGCTATCAAAAAAAAAAAACATCCAAAACGCCAACAGCCTTGACCATCACTGAGATAAAAACTTATCTTGTATAAATATGATTGGAGCCAGGCTTGAGTTCCATAGTCTGGAGCTTGTGAGATGGAGAGAATAAACTTGACATTAACCGCAGCGGCTGGGATGGGTAAGGTAACTCTTGTCCCCAGCGGCCAGTGGCTGGCCCCACTGAGGCGTCTGATGTCCTGCCTAATTGGTTAAGCATTCAGTACAACTGCGTGTCCCTGTGATCAGATTTCCACCCAGGCACCGATCCTCTCCTGATCAGCTCCACATGCTCTACATGTCCTGACAGCATTGTGGCAATCTTCCCATCTGCTTTTCGTTTCCCATTCTTCCATATCCCTGCTATCTTTTTCATGGGGAGATTCTTATATTTTTAGCCCCTTGAATGATTAAATGAAATATTATAGGCTGTCAATTCACAGCAACTCAGCATGAGAGAAAGCGGTTAGATCACACATCTGAAAATTGAATCCTTTCATTTTGAGTTGATGTTTTTTCCACACTTCTTCAAGATTTCCCAGTTTCCCAGGTTACAGCAGCCTCCTTTACTGTATAGGGCACATCAGACAGAGAGAAAAACCTAGTGTCGAGTCTTGAGCTGGGCGAGTCAACAGCTAATTTCCCTTGACGGCAGGTACACACCGGGAAAGATCTCTCTATCTCTCCCTTTTCTTTATTTCAAAACGTGTGTATTGATTTTACTGTGAATGGCCCAGGCCACAGGGCAAGCCTTGAATGTCTGTTGGTTTGATCAGGCAGAGGCAGGTAATGCATTCAGCAACATCTGTACCAAGGTGTTCTGCAACCCCTGGAGAAACTTGTCTGTTAGATATCAGTTCATCTCAATTGTTGTTGTTTTGCTCAGACCAGGAAGAAGGTGACTGAAGGTATGCAATTTCTTCTTTTGGGAACTTTATTTGCTATAATACATCATCATGATCAAACTCTACATTTTTTTACAAAGGATTATTTCTGCATTAAGGAGAACATTAAATCAACAAGCTTTGATTAATGGTAAAAGAACCACACAAGAGGTCAAAAAGCGGGCAGAAAAACTAACATGATTTTTACACTAAAATTCAGTCTTATTTAAATGTTTTCGTTGTTCTGAATATAGTTGTAGTATGGATCTTCAAGTCTCTAGCAGAATCTGGACTACTGCTTGATTTCATAAATCATATGGAAAGTTGGTCAAATCTGATGAGGGTAAAACGAGTTAGTAAAACATAATCATCAATCAACATTGTGACTTGTGAAGAAGATAAACTCACAATCATTTCTGAATTTGCATAAATGTTGTGCTTAAAAACAATTGGGGGGAAAATATGCAGATTTCTAATGTCTAATCTTTTTTTTTAATTCTTCCAAAAAATATGATTGTTTTCAGCCTTGTGCTTGCAGGATTTCACTGATGAGAAAATAACAATAAAAACAATAGAAGAACTTTTAATATAACTCACATAGGGTCTTTAAAAATTGCGCCTGTCCTACACACGTGCACAAAGTGAATATTTCCTTGGGACAAAGAAATGCACCTGAACCCCAACACAAGAACAGAAATAAGGATTTAAACCCTAATAAAATACTATAAAATCTCAATGTGTTTATTCCTGGTCTCATCATCCAGTGACTGTGTGCAGCTGATCCTGTATAAGCCTGAACTTGACCAATGAACCTCCTCACTGAGAGGAAATACTATAATGAAAAAAGGGAATTTGCTTTTTAGGAATAATAAATGAGATGACTTAGTATAGTTATTATTATAATTCACTATTATATAGTACCATCATTAAATGCATACATAACTGTTTATTATTTTGGTAAAACTTCAGAGATTAGTTAAACTTTTATGAACTATAAATGACATCACCAGTTTGTGTTTTATTAAAGCTACGCTACTCTTTAAACTTTTGTTTACTTCTCTGCATGCATATATATATATATATATATATATATATATATATATATATATATATATATATATATATATATACAATGTTTACCTCACTGTAGTAACATCTTGACCTTTGACTTTTTGATGTTACAGATAATCTCAATCAGATAGCACATTTTTCTTAATGCCCAAATGCTAGATCTAGCCGGTACTTTAGTGAATACTACAGATAAAGTCAGTAAAGGTTATTCATCTGTCAGCAAACACGCTGATAGTGTAGCACAGTGGGGCTGAATGCTGTTCTACAGAGGACCACAGGGCCTGAGGAAGACCAACTGTGGTTAACACACACATTTCGCTGTATTCTACTGGAAAGCTTTGATATAGTGATGTCCCACAATGGCTAGCACATTGACACATGGTCTCTGGAGTAGACACATTTTTGCTTGACCACATGTAGTGGTGTTTGGGTTTTTAAAGAAGCAATGCGCCTTTAAAAGCGTTTCACCTTAAGAATTTATTTTGCAGGATTTAAAGGTTAATGCATTAATCAACATAGAAAAGTTTCTAGAATGTTACTTTATTTTTCATCAGACTTGTTCACTTTTACAGATATTTTTGAGAATCATTGTGCTTATGAATTAACAGTGTTTACATGCAATGGGTATCTAAGTGAAATTATTCATCTGTGCGCTTGAAACCGCAATAGACTCAAACTCAGTTTTACCTTACATGTTAATAAAAAATGTAACCGAAAAGGTCATGCATCAATATTACTAACAAAAAATGTGTAATTATCAGTTTTTAGTTCTATGTATTTGTAGTGAATGGATTTTTCTTTTCACTGTGATTGCTGTTTGCGTTGCTTCTCAAAATCGTTTCTGTTCTGTATTGACGCATTGTTGGCATTGAGACTGACAAGAGGCACTTGTCAAAATAGACACTTCACACTTCAGTGATGCCCAAGTATGCTTCACACAGTCTGAAGACTTACTGTTTACACAATTGGCATATACTGTGTTTGAGCATAGTTGTTTCTGCAGTCTTGACGGAACGTAAACATAAAGATATGTTTCTGTTGTTTTAAAAACTGAATCGACATGTGTGACGTTCATTGAGTTTAATTCCTTGACCCGCATTTGCTCCCCATAAACTCCAATACTACTCAATATTTCTCTTTGATTAGTTAAAATCAGTGACTCAAAGACAACAGCCTTTGCTCATTTTTTTTATTCCAACGGTGCTTCAACATACATAAATAGCCTTGAAACAAGCAGCAAAATGACTATTTGAATTAAATGTGTTTCATTAAGGCTGCAGATACCTGTGACACTCCAGAAATGGCTGAATACCTCACTGTTTTTGGTTATTGTAATTTATAGTTTTTAGCTTCATATGAAATCATTCTGCATAAAACTGTGGTATTCTACAGTTTCTGTTTATCTAAACGTTTGTCTCAGTTTGATTCAAGCCATTTTTTTTCATAACTAAAGCTTGTTGCGATATCTTACCCTGGTGGTGTCCCCAAAGTCCATATCAAATAGGCTCAATAAAAAAAGAGGTTTCATTCATTGTAGTTTGGTAGTTTGTGTTTTTGTTTGTTTGTTTTTTGTTATTGTCATATTAATATTATTATTCATATTAACTTAATTTGGACTACAGGTGCAGTAAATTCAAGATTTAACCAATATACATTACTTCCACATCAAGTCAATGAAATCAGCGGTAGGCCTCTATTAGATTACAGCATGCAAACGAGTTTGTGGTGAAATATAAATAAAATCACACCATGTATTTATTGGAAACACATCATGTATACAAACTCAATTAGTCTTTTTTTGTTCTCTTCAGATGATAGATATATGATATGTATGCATTTTAAGTATTGAAGTCTTAGCCAGATATCGATACATAATGTCTGCTCAGAAAAGATTCCAGTTGATGCAAGTTTGGATATATTTTTAATAAGGGAGAGAAACAGGATAATAAACTTTACATTTTCTTGTTGCAACTTTTTAGGGTTCAAACCTGTTTGACTGGATCTGCCTTGAATGCTCTCCTTTCACCTGGATCCACATCATCTCAAAAAGGTGTGAACATTTTATTGTGCATGAATAGTTTCATTTGTGCATGCTCGAAAAGGTGTCTTTTGCTTGACAAAATAAAGTTGATTCTAGACAATGTTATAATTTTAGGCTTCGATTTTTACATTTTGTAGATTTTTTGAGTTTGTTTTATGACAAAAATGTTTCTGCTATCTTTTTTTTTTTTTTTTAACTAATGTTGTTTGCCTCAATTTGAATGTGAGTGATCCAGCTACCTGTGTGGGACTATTTGCTAATTGAATCTTGGGAAATACCAAACCTTGCCCTGAGATATGAAGAGGCTTTTAGTTCTCCATAATTTGATTTCCATCTACAGCTGGACGGTTTAAAATTCACAATTTTGTCGAGCTTTTGACCACATGCTCACAATATAATTCCAAGCGGTTTTAGTGATGCGGATCCATAAGGGATTCTCTGTGACCTAGCTAAAAGTAACCCAATCCAGTTCTTCCACGTCAGCACTCTTTCCTCTTAGAGCTAAAGGATAAATCCAAGTCTGATTTAGAGGTCTAAAAAAAGGCCATAAGCTTCCATAAACACTACTAAGAATAGACATTTGCTCTTTTCACTCCATGATTTGACAATGAGAGTGAAATGAGAGAAATCTATTTTATGTTGTCTGATTGACATCTACAGGTATTTCACATGGACTGGAGTGTTCTGAACTCTTGGTGTGTAACATGGTGCGGAGAGGTGCCGAGCCATAAATCAAATAAGTATTTACAGCTCTTTCTAGAACCAGAAGGCAATGCATATGTGTTCCGTCAGTGGCTTTAGATGTAAGTGATGATGGCATTATGCTTCTCATTATGCTGTAAAAAGAGCCCTCCAGGGCTAATTCTACATCATATTGACTCCGATTAGAAATGATTGTGAGATTAGAGCATTGATCTGTACGGCAGTCCCCGGATCAGCTATTTGATTGTTCCGCCTCTTAATGTACAATCTGTTTCTCCTCAATGTAATATTCTGCCGTAGTTTGAGTCAAGCACTTTGTTCTGATGATTCAATTTAGGCTTCCAAAGAACAGAAACCACACCGGACCACTAAGCTGCAGTCACAGGAAGTTCTTGAGAGAATAATTGTACCCTCCGTGATTCAAACTTATTGATTGGTTGTTGTCCTGTTAAAGCATCTCATAGGTGAAAAGGGAGCATTATTTGCCAGGGTTTCTTATCATTCCAAGCAGAATCTGAGCAGGATGCACAGCCGCTTCAAATCAACCCAGAACAACGTGCACTGATGAGCAATTAAGAAAACGGTTTACATCATTGCAATCACCCACCATTATCATAATCAACTTCAGAGTGAAGAGAGCCTTTTAGCTGCAGCAAACTGTCCCATAACAGACTGCTTGCTCTCACCATGAGAGAAATTTGCTTATGTTTTTAAGATGATCCTTAAAATAGGTGTAGTGTTGTCCTGACCTAATCCACTCTTCTCCTCTGCATAACATCTATGTGAAACCTCTATTAGCTGCAGACGTTACTGACTGCAAAGTGAATGAAAACATACTTTGGCTTTTCAGTGCTACATTATTTACTCGTTCCTATGGGCCATCCTGTTTAAAACGTTATATGGTTCAATTCTGTATGACACTAAAGCGTTGAGACATGCTACACTCAACCTCTTGCTCTAGGGTCATGTTCCCATTCTAAAGCATCAGTCATACTTACCTCATCCTGGTGGCCACGCTGGCGTTACATCAATCTCAATGGCTCATCTTTTCAATGCACCGAGTGCTCCATGGGAAATTAACCTTTAATTAAACCAGCATGTCAAAGAGACACCATTGTGCTCTGATATTTGACTCCATGTGACCTGACAGATTCATTAGCTAGGAAAATTCCTCTTTTTTCTGATATGCGCTAATCAATGAACACATGAGCTCTGATACAATTTTGGTCTTTTTAAGAAAATATGTGGTCTGGGTACTAGTTATGACGTTTTAAGTGATATCAAGTTCTGCTATTGACCTAGTCAAGCAATCCACTTATTTGTTTTACTTATTTATATGTTTGTTTTATTTATATGTGTATATATATATATATATATATATATATATATATATATATATATATATATATATATATATATATATATATATATATATATATATATATATATATATATATATATATGAAATCGGGTGAAATGTATAGCTAATTGTACTGGGGCATAGGTTAAACAGCTCAAACACATTAGCTAAATTAAATATCAGAACATGATAATGCTTTCAAAATGAAGAGAAACAAATTAAAGCCAGACAGACACTGCTTGGTTTTTAGCCCATTTTGCCACATTTTTTCAGAGTGTGTGTCATGACTCATGCAGTGTCACTGGGATCAGCTCCCGACCCACGATTTTATGGTTACAAGAAAGTCAAACCGCTTTCAAATTCTTCTCGCTCCTTGTGAGATGATTTAACATAACATCTCACTCTGTGCATGCACAAGCTCATAATTTCCTTATCCAAAAATTTTTCTTAATTTTACCTGTGAAGGGTTCTGCACAGAGAATTACACAACAAAAATCTTGGGTGTGTGACACGCATCTTCCACTTCCACTTTTTCATATTCCAGTCACATGACGAGCAATGACCCAAGCGACAGAAAAATTGCATAGTGTCTGCCCAGCATTATTTGAGCTTTAAGCACCTGTTAGTGAAACCAAGAGATAATTTCGTGTATAGTGATCAAGACACAAGATGATGAGTAGACTTCAATATTCTTTCAGGTTTAGCATTGATGAGCATTGAAGAGAAACAGGCATGATGCAGGACCAGACCAAAAAACCTGCACACACTAGTAATAAAAAGATGGGAAAATATGTAGTGCTGTTATCAATGGTATTCAAATTGTACTGAGCATAATTCAACATGTGATGTCCATGCATGCTCACATATTCCACGTTTCTGTTTGTGTCATGCTGAAAGTTACACATTTGAGATAGCAATGTTCCTCATCAAAATCATTGCATAGTTAAAGAAATGTAAATACATATAATGCTAGGTCATTTAAAGATACCCCTCAATTCTAGTCCTAACCCCAACAATAACTGATCTAAATACAGAGTAGCATGACATAAAGTACTTTTTTTATAGAAAGTTCACTCTCTTTAAAATGCAAATTGAGGGAGAAATCTAAATGGGTTTAATTATATCAACGCGATACTGATGGTCTATGGTTGTCTCCATTGACACTTGTGCCAAAAGAGGAACATCATTTTTGGCTACTGCACAGTTTTAAATGCATTATGTCATCAAATGAATCTTTATAACGTTTTCCTAAAGTAATATTCATCCTGCTTATCTAAACCATGTATGGTAAGTTTATGAACCACATTTTCTGGGGATTTATTCTTTAAATACAATTAAGTAAAATAATTATAGTTAGCCATGCCTCTAAAACCTATAATGACTGTTTTAGATAAGGCAATTGCTCTTGTAAAGCTGATCAGATAATAGTATGTTTGAAGATTAGCTACATTGACCGCTAACAGTACAGATACTGTGTTGAAAAGGATTTGGAGGTTGGCCGGGCAAAGGCCATTCGTGTTGTCATTGGGATTATCTTAACGCTGAATAAACCAACACCTGGAAGATTAGCATCACTGACACAACGCTTATGTTTATAATGAAGGGATTAGCACCTTGGCCATTGTTTTCTTGTCAGGAGAGCAGTTAAACACAGCAGGCTCAGAAACTGTCTGATTTATGATCGGCATAGATCAAGAGACCTTTTTTTCTCTCACTAATTATGACTTTTGCGTTGACATTTATTGGAAGTTAATACACTTTAGCTGTTGATATGACTGAAAAACAAAGATTGTTCTATATATGATTGTGATGCAACCACACATGTATGGTGTTAAATGTGACCTTTTACTAAAATACGAGAAATATTCAGTTACAAATACTCTTCAAATACATACATTAAACAAATACTTGTTTGTGACAACAAAAATATTAACAAAAAGTCTATTTTATTTAATTGAAGTTAAGTGGTCACATGTGCTATAAACAAATAGAATAAATTGAAATAAATGAAAAGCATAGATGTTTATGACCTTAAAACATTGTTCATATTGAGCTAATTTAACATACCTTTTTATTTTTATTTTTTTACTACAAATAAGCAAACTAGATTAGGACAAAAGGAATATTTTTCTGACTGCGATTAACTTTGTTTTAATAATTATAAATTAACATTGTCTTAATAGAATACCTATTGTGAACTAATAAAAGTTCAACTTTTTTAACCAAATCATTGAAATAAATGAATTTTCACATAAATGCATGTCTAAACATGCAAAACCTTTTAAGAGGAATATAGAAGGTAATGTTGCGATTCGCTGTTTGCGCGTATGGTGTTATAAAGGCTGTTTGGAAACAGACAAAAAGTTAAATTAAATCATTGACTCGCTAATCATGAGTGGCTGTTTGGCATTAAATGCTGGTTTGAATATGAGTCGCTGCTGTGAGCAGCATTTTTCACTCAGAGGAGCACTGTTCCCACTCATAGATGTGACAGTTCCTACAGTTTTGCACTGCGCACATCTGCCATTCTGTTGTTATGGAGTAGTTAATAGTGAGTCTCAAGTGGATCACACAGTGAAGAGCAGTTATTTCAATGTGAGGCAAATGGATGTTCCTTTCTTCAGCGCCCAACAGGTGCAGTAGATTGTAGTTAATACACAGATATGCAGCAGTACAGAGACATTTATCCACAAAAGCCATCTCAGTCCGCAGGTGTTGAACAGCCATGGAGGGCTTCAGATTTTGTAAAGTATCTCTCAATTACAATGTAGAGTTTTGGGCCCAGGCACTAATTTAAGGAACACCAGAGATCATGGTATATTTTGCTCTAAAGTAGGTGCACATAGGAAGATGATTAATTTATCTTGTATTTATATTTGTTAAAGCCGAATCGAATAGCACCTTTTGATGCCCTTGGACTTGAGCTATTAAATGGCCATAGTTGCTAAAAGGTAATAGAATCACCTCTGCGAGGTAATACTGTTAGACTTTTAGAAAAAAATAAAATATTATCTTCACCTGAAAGATTCCAAATGTTGTCCTTGTCATATCTTGATTTAGGAGTGTCTCCAACTTCTCACTTATGTTTGAGAGAACGTATCAAGTATCAAGTATTTGTTAAATTGCGTCATGAAAGCGAAGTGAAAGTAACCCATACCCGGAATTTGTGCTTTACATCAATCCCATCCCAGTGAACAAACACTGTGAACACACACCTGGAGCAGTGAACAGCCATGGCTGTGACACCCGGGAAGCAGTTGGGAAACTGGTGCCCTTTTTAAAGAAGGGAGAGCAAGTGTTTTCTGCTCAGATGAACAGTTGTCATGCATGCTGACAACTTTGACACGCACTAATAGATCACATGACAGGACTACGAACACTAAATTTTTATTTAACCTGCTCATCTTGAAGCTTGGTTCAAGTTAAATGTAATTTACGATTTGCTGGTTTATGACGAGATTGGTTAGGACCATCTCAAGCCAACTCATTGATGTCTTTAAACTGTAAAGCCTTAGAACACTTCTAGCAAAAAAAAAAAAAAAAAAAAATACACAGATAAATGCCTTGTGTTTCCTTGATGGTCTTAATAGTGCATTCATATCAAACTAGACAGCATGTGTTTTGGAACTATCCCGAGTTGTTTTTTTGGTTTTTTTGCCTTGCAGTTTATTGTGTAGCCTTAGGGCACAAATGCTCTTTTAAGACGATGGAATGCTTTCGGGCTGTATATGTTCTCTCCATCTAGAGCCCAGGCCTCTAGAGTGGGACAGCGGCAATAAGCAGGCACTAGAGGACTGGGTTAATCCCACTGCCTCCAGAGACAGACTGCACCTGGTTACCCTTTAGCATTCATGAAAATGCAAGCTACCCATTGCTAATATTTCCTTCCATAATTAGTGGAGTCGGTTTGCAAAGAGATATCAAATTTTTTCCTGTTTATATCCAACTTGTTGTGAATTACAACACTACACCGATCCAATAGGCCAGTTCAGGATTGTAAGCACATGACCTTACGCTTCTCAAACAATTAGTCCAAGGAAAACATTGTCCTCATTGATTTATTGGCCCTCCTAACACAGAATACTTCAAGCGGTGAGTGAGAAATCTCCCTCAATTTATACTGCAATCATCTGGAAGTATTTCTACATTGGGTTCACAGAAAAGCCAAAACAATGACAGGTCTTTTTAGCAAAGAGCTCTACATCAACCACCAAATAGCTTTTAGTTAAGGATGTGTGTTTACAATCAACAGGACGGCAATGCTTTTATGATGGAGATTCCTATCTTGGAATTTGAGAGTGAAAAATTCACTGACAGGTAATAAAAGACTGAAAACCTAAGTTAAAATACCATATATATCGAGGGATGAGGGTTTATATCCTTTGCTTCTAGGGTTTGCTACTAGATGTTTAAACTTTGTTTTACCTACATTTTGGTGTTCTGTTCCCATCACTGAGAGCTTACCCCTAACCTTTCACAGCATTACGTTTTTCTCACGAAAGCAGTTTTTTTTCTGCATCAATAGCCGCATCTTTGAAAGTTTTCAGAAAACCATCTTCCTGATCGATCTGCATCATTTTTTACTTTGAAAGGTAAGAAGAGCAAAAGAAAAATAGCACCCTACTCATCGTGACAGTACTTTGAGACTTGTACGAGGTGTTAATCAGCAGCCACAGCACTGGCCGTCACTCACAAGTCTAATCTATATCTGAGATCAACCTTTGTATCTCTCATAGTAGTGCTGTTGGTAACCAGAAAGCCATGCTCACTGGCCTCTCTTTCTTTTTTCACAGCTAAACTAGCAGCCAATCTCAGTCACAAAGCCAGTCCAATCCTAGAGGCAAGTTTTCAACAATAAAGCTCAGAATGATCTCAAACATGCCAGAGTCCTCATCAGAAACCATTGGCACTCTATGAATGATTGCATGTTTTAAGCCTAGATATTGATTATGAAGATGCCCAGAAGAAATAAGTGGCTTCAGAAACAATTATAGCCACCTAAAGTGCTTTCATAAAAGTTTAGTTTTCATCTCAGTTGGATCTTGCTCTAGCTCCAGGATCCGCAAAATTAAATGGCAACAACATTCCCTTTGATTTTGGCTAACAGATAATTGATAAATGTGGATTTTCATTTTTATTCCTAAGGGCAAAATCTCCTGTGATATTTCTGTTTTATCTCTCTCCATGCAATGCATACGCGACTGCTTCATTTCAAAGAGTCTTGGATTGGTATATAGTAAACAAGTTGTGTGTAAAAGAAGATCATCATACACCAATGAACACCTTGGAAATGTGCAAATATGAAACGTCTATTGATTTCTCATTTCCAGAATCTCAAAAATGCAACTGAAACGTCCGTATCACTTCGCCAGGTTGTTCTTGTCCTTTAACACAATTCCCAGAGATGCCCTGTGGCGGTTACCACTCCATTCGCCTCTCTCATCCATCGTTGATAGAAGCAGCCCATTTGTGTCAGTGGTGAGGGCCAGGCTTGAAGGTGCAGAAGACTGAATGTGGAGATTTGTCAGAGTTTAATGAGAGTCCTTCCGGTGTTCCACCACAACCTCCTGTGCTGTTGACATTTGTCCACCCACCTGGGTTTGAGCTTTAATGACCCTTAGCATGTCAGGGAAGTCATTTCTACTTTTTATAGAGGCATATGCGCTACATTTTGTCTAGATTTGGGGCTGCAAAGTGAATTGAGTCTTTACATTTATATTTAGTTGTGAAAGGTGAGCCAGCTGCCTCCTCTCAAGCTGGATTCACTAGCATGGGGTGGTTGATTTGGGGGGGTCTCAGCCATTTTCTGTTCAGGTTTTCAATTAGTTTCCATCTATTTTGGGTCTATCTGTCATGTCGTGGACTTGTCTAGAGCATGTCAAACAAAAGATGTGGTTTCCATTATGGATAGTTTTTAGAGTTGCTGAGCTCACTTCCCACATCCATGGAGTGTACCCACAGTTTTAGTTTTCTCAGCCGTCTGTATTTTCCAGAATGCGTACAATGTTCCATAGTTTATTTTGTTAATGCAGATAAGCCTTAAAGGAGCAAGTTCCCTTGTGAACACCAGAACACCAGATTCAACATACTTTAAACAAAAATAAGCATATTAACTGAAAAATACAGTAAAACCAAGCTTGCTTAATATATTTATTTCTAGATGCTGTGTTTGGCTTTAGGGGAAAAATGTTTTTTTAGAAAATGTTCACATCCAATAATTGCCAAAAGCTAACACAAAAAAGCTATATAAGGATGGATTTATCGCAGTCATTTCATCTTTGATCAACTGTATTCTAAAATAATATCAGTATAATGCTGGTGTAGTGGGAGTCTTGTATAAATTAATATAAGTAATATGTCAAGTGATTACAAGTCAAACTTTTTTTTACCATTTTAATTTAATTTAATTGCATGAAGATAGATGCTGATTTAATAATAGATGCTGATTAAAATAAATACATCATCATTTCGTTATTGAGTGCTTTATAACTAGGGATGTCTCCTTATCCACCACCAGTGTGCACCATCACACACTAAACAACAAAACAAGTATTTATTTTTTTATTTATTAAATTCATCAGCCGCTTGTGTAGTGCACAAAGATGGCCCTCACAAGTCCCAAATTTAGTCGTGTAATTCTGTAATAGTTCCTAATACTGTCTCAAATGCAGTTTACTCAACATAAGATTGCGGAGTATTTTTTGTGTTCCTCCCTTTGTGAGTGTGTCTGCATGCGTGTGTCTTTGTGCGAGATTTAAGGCAGCACTCCACCTTTGAGTTATGACTCTAGATGTGTGTCATCTGTGTATATACTGTCTAGGAGTGTTTGAGACAAATGCGACTATCTTTTGGAGGCCAGGACACAGACTATATTAGTTCTGTGTATTTTGTGGCATCGAGCTTAAAACATATGGCAGAAAGCACATTTATTGTCATCATTGCCCTGTGTTCTGGTTTACATAATTGTCATCTGCGAGACACAGTGCTGAGCTGTTTAACCCCAGCATCTGTTTCATGTTGCCCTCTGAGTCCGTATGCTTTAAGTCCAGTGGTCTGTCATCTTTTTTTATTGATGTTATTTGAATGAATTTCATGAAATGTGACACATCTATTTGTTTGTTTTTTATTTTTGTTTTTTACAACTGGATTGGGAAGACATTGCAATGCTTAGAAATACAATTTAAAAGCATATACTAGCAGCACTATAAATAAGTAATTTCATTGTATATTGTATATATTGTACTTTTTCAGTTTTTTTTGTTTAATTTCATTCATGTTGTTTTTGTCAGCAAGCATCTGCCTCCTTATGCCCAAATAGCTTTATAGATCATTAATGTAAATAATTAATTTAATGATTATAAAATATATTTAAATCAATCATAATTTATTTACTATTGTATTGGCTGTTTTACTAGATATTAAATAAAAATTTACTACTGTTTGTGAGTCTTTATTATGCTTGTCTTTGACAATATTTACCAATAGCGGGAAAGGTATTTAGTCACCTGATGCTTTCTGATAAATGTTTATGCTGGTTAACAAAACAATCTTGTTTTATTTTTTAACTTAATTCTGTTTTATGTTTCCTCAAAAGCTCTGGACAACAGTTTCACCTTTAAATGGTCATACTTTATAATAGTAGCATATTTAAAAAGTCTCGATATAAACTTTTTTTTTTGAGCACGTCCTCAAATGGAATTTGCACAGTCCATTTTTAATTAATTCATTTATTTATATAAAATGCTTGTGATGAGATAAAACTAACAAATGAATGACATATTCAGTTATTTGTATGTATGCATTTTTATTCATTTAATTAATTAATGTACGCAGTAACTGTGTATTGCTTTTTTTCCTGGAATATCTTTTGTTTGCTTAAAATGTGTTAAAATTGTCACTTAGGAAAAAAATACTAGGAGCCAATAAAGACATAGAAACCAAATTGCTTAAATTCAGCAGTTCTATAAAATAAAGTAGTTAATTAAAACCCTCACTAATAGTAGTTTTTTCAGGTTTGCTGGTAATTGGCCAGTTTCAAGGCTTTAAATGCTCTGGTACCCCCTACCCTGACATGCATCTCTCTTCTGTGATAACTCTCCATTCCTATTCTGTTATAATGAGGAACCTTCTTCTTCCCTCAGTAGTCTGTTTACAGTCCATTGTTCTAAATTGCTTTTGTACGTGTCTGCATGTTTTTGCAAATTGTATTCACACAAAGCAATTTTTGAATTAATGGAAAGGCTTGTGATGAGTTCAAATGTTAACCTTGCACTCTGTTCTTTTGTTTGGCTGACGTTAAATCATTTAGCAATCTCCCAGTTTGCATATGATAGAAATCATGCAGTGTGGTCAGTAATTTATCTCGCTCCATCTCTATTTGTCTTTCCTCGCACCCATTACACCCCTCCCCCGGCTCAGCCTGTTTGTTGTCTCTCATATGCATATGCACTCCAGTGTGTTCAAAAGTGCTTACCGTAGAGATATTTCAGACGTTCCCTCAGTTTGTGATGCATCGCCAGCGCAGGACGCAGCTGCGGTGCACACTGCACACGAAAAGACAGGCTGATCCATCACTCTTACACATTCTGTACATCCACATGAGATGTACAATGACACACATAGTAGTTTTGCAAATGTTTCTTCCTGCCTCAAGCTGCAAATAGGCTTCATGTAAAGTGAGATCGAATGAATAGCTGATGATAGCCACTGCTTGTTCAGGTTACCTTGTGTTTGTGTGTCCAGCGCTGGATGTATGGGCGGATTTAGTCAGGTCGCACACACTCGCTCCATCTTACTGTCATCTTGACCTCCCAGCTGTGTCCTATCACATCCCTGGTTGAGGCTGTTATAGTGCGTGTGTGTGTGGGTAGATGTGTTTGCAGAATTGTGATTTTTTTTTTAGCTTAAAGTGGAACAATAAACATTTCAAAGAGAGAAAAACATTGCTTGCTAAAACTAGAGTGACTCTTAGTATGCATTTCCTGAACGAAGATGTATGCAAATGTCTTGAAAGGAAAACACCATAATTGTTGTAGTGAACATGAAGATTAATCATTTCATTATTTCTTTTTATTTTGCACTTAGCTGAAAACTGTTTTGATCGTTTTGTCACAAAAGAGATCATATCAGGAAACCATTGTTTGATTTGGGTATCTAGTCTCTATAAAGTATTGGTTTAGTTAATTTGTGGATCAAGTTGTTTCAACATTTACCTTTATCCTTTCCTCCAAAATAGTTTCCAAAAATATGTCAATAAGTCATGTTTTATTTAGAAACAAGGCAGAAATGTAGAATGGGAAAAAATAAAAATGTTCTATTAAATTGTGAGTACTCTTGTTTAAGTTTATGAGAATAAGTTAAGCTTGTCTTATGTCGAAAGTTCATGAAATCGATAAGTAAAGAGGAATCCTGCCAACTTAAATGCTCAGGGGGTTGTTCTGAAAAAATAGTGAGGAAAAATTAAAAGTTACAGTAAATTCTGAATGGGATGCACATTGCTTTGTGTCGTGGACTGAAAACATGAAGAGAGCTAAAAAGAAAAGGTTCATCTGTCAAGCAGAATGTGCATTAGATTGGTTTTGAAATGATGCGAGCTGATGTTTTTTTTTTTTTTTCAACAAGTCTGAAAAGTTTTTTTTTTTTACTATACAGAATGGCTTTGCTTCATAATAAAAAGCATAATAGAGTGCAAATGCAGCCATCTCAGACCATGTCAATTCAGGTCGAGTGGCTGTTTTTTTTTTCAGTCTAGCCACAATCAAATTCTTTTTGATTGATTATAACAAAGAAGTCATTTTTCTTGACACAAGTGTAGTCCATTACAAATAGTGTATGTGCACCATCATTTCTGCCCATGAAGTACATTATTAGCATTTGAGAGTGATGTGACTTCATGAATTCTTAAAACTAGCGGTCAGTTGTTGTTGTTGTTTTTTTTTTTGTGTGTGTGTGTTTGAGTAAAAAGAATAAAATAATTACATGTAATAATGCTGCATGGTTATTTCTCAAAATTTACTTATTTATTTATTAAATTTTATCTGGTTCACTGGTTTGGGTTATTTATTTCTTTTTATTTAAATAATATTTTAAATAAAACATGTTTTTTTTTTTTTTCAGAACTGTTTAAATACATACACAGTCATATCAAATATACGCTTACAATTGCCCAGCATGCAGCAAGTAACTCTCTGTTATCAATTGTTTAACTGTTCTTTAAGTCCGCTCATCTCCCATCACACGATAGCCTTTGTCTAGTAACTTTGTCTAGATCGTGTGACTGAGCTAAATAAAATAAAATAAATGTGACACTCACCAATCAGATCACGACTTCAGGATTATTTATGTGCTCCCAGAATTTTCCATGAAACACATTGATTCATGGGAATAACATCTGAGGCTGAGACTAACTTTGCCTGAGCTAAACCCGGAGCCTGCACCCTCAGTCACATATCTTTCAAGCAGCACATGGAGAAGGAGCCTTTCTCCCAATAAAAGTGACTCAAAAAAATCATCGCTTTCATACAAATGTTCCAGTTTACAGGCAAAATAGACAGTAAGTAAAGTAGTTTGGGAGACGGAGCAGCAGAGAAGAGAAAGTTGAAAGAGAGTGTAGGATAAAGGATTTGGGGACACTGCAGGGGTGAAGCTTCAGAACCCAGGAGCCCAGATGTGTGTCAGCTTCCTGCATCTCCCAGATTTCCATCTCTTTGGCCTGTATATCCCAAAACAGCAGGAGAACTCCCCGGCAAACACTCGCTCGCTCTCGCAGCATTATGCAGCTGACATAACCCCTGAGAAGATGCAGAGGGGAGGTGCAAGTCAACACGCACCCAATCCAAAAGAGCCCGATTTAGCTTCTCCATGAGTGGAAAACACAGAATGACACACCACTGCGAAGCACTCCTACAGATATTTTTATCCATTATGAATTTTCTCTCGTTTTGTGTTAGAATGCGCTTCTGCTTCACAAGAAAACTTTTTATTCTGCCTGAGTATGTATGCGAACCCCTGCTGCGCTGTGATCTGCCTGTATTGAAGTAGCTGCATATCATGACCTACATTCCTCCACTGGGGGGCTGACACTGAGGAAGGGAACGATGGCTGAGCCTGTCTTTTGGCTTTTTGATGCAGTGTCTGGATGCTCGATGAGCGACCGTGAACTTGGCTTGTTCCCAATATTGCCGAGAGTCCCTTGCCTGTTGTTTATTGCAGCTGTGTCATCTTAAGCCACATGTGCTGCTTGTTTGTTGTCTTGTTTATATGTTTGTCTGGATTATGTAAGGCTCTTAGATTAGGTGAACTGAAACAGGGCAGGTCTCTAGAGAGCCGTCTGAGGACGCGGACATCATAAAACAGGCAGCTTAGCATGGCCTCTCACTCTCTTTCTCTCTCTCTCTCGCCTCTAGATGTTGATGCAAGTAGAAAGCCAGGAGCCCTATGAGTGCTTGTTTGTAGAAGCGGGATTATTTTCAGTCAGGAAGGTGAGTTTGTGGGTTTGTCGCCGTTTAAGCTTTGCTCTCCGGCTTGAGGGCCTGCTGAACTAAGCTCAAAGAATCTAGAGTGTGTGAGAAAGATTCAGCTAGTTTTGTTTGAACATATCTTTTTTAACATCAAAATAAAATAGTTCAATTTGTTCTGTTTTCAAATAAATACATAAAAATTAATATATCTACAGTATTAATTGATGTATATATATATATATATATATATATATATATATATATATATATATATATATATATATATATATATATATATATATATATATATACACATCAATTAATACTGTAGAAGCTGTAATTAACAAATTACTGTTAGTCAGTCGAATTATGATTTTATTGGGGAAGACTTTTTTTTTTTTTTTTCTTCACCCCTACCCGAAACTCTTAATAGGGCAGGTTTAAAGCGCTCAAGACCAATACTAACAGATCCCCAGGGTGTGCTTTCTGTGGTCAGCCAATCACTGGCACTTTTGATGCTATGCAATCAGATAAAACATGATGATGACCCTGATGGAGATCTTAATTTAAGACATTTTATTACAACATTCCTTTACAGTTTAGTTTTCTGAGTTTTAACTTTTGGAATGGAATGATGATTTGGGGGGCTGTTTTATCTGAATCACTTTCAACATGTAATATTTGTCTACTCTTGCCTCATTGTGAATTGCTATCTATGAATAATTAATATATTTAATTTAGTTATATGATTATTTTTACTTTTATACCCCTGGGATTAATAAATATACTCTAAGTTTTTTTTTTCTTTTTTTTACCACTGAATACCATTTAACTTATTTCCACTTGACATGTGCAGGAAAATAATTCAATTAATTATAATTTTATATCTATTTTTCTTTTTGTTCTTTTATCACGCCTACTTATGTTTGCGGTTGTCGTTTTTTTAACAGTGTTGTTATTATTTCTAACTTGAGACATATGTATGATTTTACAGGTTTTGTTGTTTATTAAATCTCTCTATTCTTAACTCTAATCCTAAAACATATTTAAAAGCACAGTGACAGACTGCATCCAAGAGATCTGACAGACAAAGGCTGATTAAAAACCAGGATGAGTGTGTCCTCAGAGAAAACTAGAGCGTAGTGCAGAATGAATTAATACAGTTAACACTATGGAATTTTCTCAGTAATAAGAAAAAAACGGAAGCTGTATATAACTCTTGTCTTACAATGAGGATCCCTTTAGCTAAGTCTGTGAATTTAAAATGGATATGTTGTTTTCTCAGGTGCTGGGTAGTGTTTTGGCAGGCTTGCCATTGATCACTGGCAATTCCTGTGAGTTCTGCAAAATTTGCGTGTAACACGTGCGTGATGACGTGTAGCTTCAGCATTACAAGGCAAATAAGCATCCCAGGCCCTAACCCCATGAGTGTGTTCACCTGCTTCCTAAGCAAATAAACCCCTGGGATACAAACATAACGAAGTTCCTTTTTCCGGCTCGCTGTGGGTTTGAGCTTTATTAAATTTATGCTAAAGTAAGCATTCGGTGAAGTCATAGGCAAGAAAAGATCCAGCCATTTAGTGTTTTCATGGTTTGAATTTGCATATTTACAAATCTTTAGGAAAATTTGAAATCAGACTTCAAACTCTTATCATTTTTGCAACACTTTTGACATCTGACTAGAAGGGATGCAATGAAAGTAGTATTTTTTAAATCATTTTGATAGCGAACAGTTTTTAGTGTATTCCTGCACTTTAACTGAGCCATAAAACATGTTTTCGCTTTATGTCTCTTTTACGCCCTCTTCCTCAGCTTGTTCTTGCTGTGTATGCTTTTAATAGTTTTTTTTTTTTTTTGATCAATGGTATTGGTGGAAATGTAGCCAAACCACATGTGTCTGCCCTGGGCCCTTACCCAGGACCCTTTCTCATACTTCATTCTGTTAACAAAGACCACAGAAAACCCTTAGGGTACATGAGCTAAGTACAACACGGCTGTAGTGCGGAACCGGAGAAGAAAAACACCGCTCTCATGCATATTCTTAATGATGTGTCCAAGCCGAATGAGGAGTTGAGCATTAGGTCAGTTGTGGGGAGAAAAGGCTTTGATAAATCCTTGTGAGACTGTCGGAAGAATGTAAGAACCAGAACTGATTTCATTTCACTCCCTGCCCTTCTTACAGAGAGTTTGCTTTAGAGCACCGTAATGGCTCATCAGGGCTGATGTGTGCAGCCCTAGCAGTTGGGTTGATTTCAATATTAACAAAAGAGTGCCGTACTGCTCTGGGAAATCAACACTGCAGCTGCAAATTCCCAGACTCAAGTGTGCTTTTATAGGTTGTACTCCGGGCCCTGAAGCAACAGTGGGAGAGGAAGGGGGAACCGGGCTGAATCACATCATATCCCGCTGCCTGGAATGAAGCGCTTTGGCAATCCGGTGACCTTAGAAGGAAACTCTATGAAGTTTGAAACATGACTCAGATAATACAATGGCCCAAATAGTGGGCTAAACATGTCATGATACAGTCATTCAAGGGATGCAGCTAACTGTTTTCCCCAGTCATCTCATTATTCTTTTGAGTACATTGATATCTGACCTTACTCTGACTAAACAGAATACATGGCAAACATGTATACATTTAGTAGACATTTTAAAGGCAACATGTTGTTGCAGCATTATGCAACAAAACTAGTTGTATACTAAATCTTATGTTTGGCATTAGAGCCTTTATCATAATTCCAACTAGAAACAAATATTTGAAAACAAGGCATTTTTTCAGATTACATTTAATGTTCCCTTTTGTATATTCTGTACCACTTTTAAAGACTGTATTTAAATGATGAGAAAGATGAATAATTACTGCTAGGTTTTCAATTTATATGGATGCTTTAAAACAGTGCAAACCTGTAATACAAAAACATGATGTCCAATTTGGATATTTTAACTGTCATTTTACAGATTATTGCTGTAAAAAAACAGATTCACTTTATTTTACAGGCATTAGTTTGTATGTTATTACAGTATTGGTCAAAGATTGAGTTTAGCTATTTGTCCTGTAACCTGATCACATTGTATATAACTGCAAAAATATTGTGTTGAAAGAGTGGAACCCATGCAAATATCATAAAATGCATAATTTGAATTCCACTCAAAAGTGCTTGTTTACTGTTAATTGTGAGTAAAACGTGTGTTGCTTAGTCAGAATTATTATCCTTATAATTTAACACCTGTTTGCTAAAATATTTGAGGCCAGAAGCATTTCATTCTGTTGTAATTCTCCCGATGTGCTGCCATTATTTCTGAACCTCTATTGTCAGAGCGTTAATGAAAAGCAAATGTCAAACTGTTTGACAATTAGAATAATATATTAATGAGTAATGGTAATTACATGGCATAAGGTCTACATTGCTTCAAACACGCATCATCAAAGGATAGGAGGAGCATGATGAGTTCCTGTCAATTGCCATCGATTTGATGATTTTTCAGAACCAAATAATATTAATCTTTTTAATAAGATCTTTAGTACCATTTTAGTTTTTGAGGTTCTTAATTTGTCCTGGGAGGTTATTTTAGAATAAATTGTTTCAGAATGTTATGGCAAAGATGGTAAATGGAAAACAATATTTTGTCAAAATGTGACCAAACACCAAACAGGTTTTTTGTTGTTGTTTTTTTTTTTTTGTTCATGCAATGTAACATTTACGTGACTGGGAAGGTCATTTCCACTACAAATTTGTAATCAGTGCCACAGTTGTCCAGTTTTGAGACCCGAGACCTTAAAAAGCATACTTTTTTTCGAACACTCTTCCAGTCTATGAATTTCAACAAATTTGATTAGCTTCAGCTCTTCGCAGATAAAAGGATACAGTTGTCGTGCTGTTATGATTTAACGCACCACCGAATTTGATGACATTCTAATATGAATTTGAGATGTCTGTGCGACACTTTAGCATACCTTCCTATATCCTGTGTCTTTGTCTCCAACTGTGAGTGTGTCAGCTTAGTTAGAGTGCCACCTACTGATCAAAAGTAATAAGCAATTTCGTCACATAACAGGAGATTGATTTAATTTAGTTTTCAATCATAGTATATTACATTTTCGATAAGTGACTTTCGTTTAAGTGTTTTGTTACAGTTGGCCTCGTTGTCTGCTGCTCGTAGCGTTGTTTATTTGTTTTGAATTGTAGTCTAATTCAATCAATTGTTTCTGAACAAACCGTGAGTGTTGCCAACTGGTGTATTAATTAATTAAAGCAGGGGTGATGCAAAGTTTTTAGACATTTTGCGAGAATCGATTGGAAGGTGAAGGCTTCGCAAAAAGCTTGTTGATGCCAAAATCAGTCATGCTTTGGACTCTAAATTTAGCTGCAAATGAAAAATACAACATATCATTGATGTTATGGAGTTGCAGGTGTAGTTCAATCTAAATATAAAAGTTTATAGTGTCTTGATAAAAAAAAAAAAAAAAAAAATATATATATATATATATATATATATATATATATATATATATATATATATATATATATATATATATATATATATATATATATATATATATATATATATATATATATATATATATATATATATATATTCTGCGTGTTCTACGCCCCCAAATTTATTTGACCTTACCTGTCAGTGACATTACCAGCACACAGCTTAGAGACTTCTTTTGTAACATCACACCAGCCAAATGCTTGCTGATTACTCCCACAACACACTCGCTTACACACTCATCAGACCATGGGGACTGAGATCCTAATCTGTTTCCTGCGCCCTGGGAATGCAGGCGTCATGAAATTGTATATTTGAAAGTACCTGTGACCTGATACCACTGAAAGTATCCAGTATACGCATGGCCTCGCTCTGAGACATGGCTAGATCTCTCTCTCTCTTCCAAAGTCTCTGAAGTTGGTCTGCTTTAAAAAAAAATATATAATCTCTTGTCTCAGTTACTTAAGTGCTTGTGAACTTTCCACACATTCATGCCTCTCTGAAACTTTGTTATTCACTTTTTTCTGCAAAAAGATGACAGGTGAAAATCAGAGGAAGGCATCTCAGTTCAGGATTCAACACATCTTTACTGATGCTCTAATTCAGACTGGGCTTCAAGGTCCGCAAGCCACTTCTTCTGATAATAGGTTTTTATCTGTATATTATTCAGAGCTGAGTGGCTTTTGTTCTGCTGTGATTATGCTGTCTGGAAGTTCTAATCTTGCCTTACGTATGTGGAATTGAAATAACCCTCACCTTGAAATGTCAGCTGATGAGAGACCGCATAAAATAGAAGAAAGTGGTTGAGCACAAAAGGAACTGAAATGTTTGTGACATTAAGAAAATGTTCTCTTGAAGCTTTATTCATTAAAAAACAAAGAAATCTCAACTTCCTGTTCCTGGTCTGGAGTACTCCTCTCGGCAGCATTTATATTTGATTCATGGCACCACCCAGGGTGTTTTTCCCATTACCTGCAAGGCACAGTGTCAGCTCTCTTGCGTACCATAAGAAGAGGAGTCTGGGAATTGTATCCACCTTCCCTCTTGTTCTTTGGGCTCCGGATTGAATGAGAGAGCGGCTGAGGGTAACCGGTGTCTGATACAGTAGACAGTAGCCTGCGGCTGAGACTCAACAATCAAGTTATTGTCCTGGATCTTCATGGTTGAATGTTGCTACCTGCTACTATCAGCGAGAGGAGAGACTGCAGAAATCAATGGCTGCTTTGTGCTTTGCCATGTTTTCTCCGCCCCTCTTCCACATCGCTTCAGTAGAGAGGGCGAAAGCAAAGGAATGAGATCCAAACAATCAATCTAGCTTCCTCATGATGTCTGTTTGAGGAACACAATCTATTTTGGAATATCTTTGAATTTCACAGTCCAGATTTAAAGCAAACTTGATTCTGACCCACTTGTGCTTAGAGGGGTACTTAAAAACAAAAACTTTTATTAATGGAAGACATTACTCTCAACATGAACAGGGTTTACATCAGCGGGCACGGATGTCAATTGATATCTGTATCCTAGCTGCAAGTTTATACCAAGACAGGAAGTTGTGTAGCTTAGGAGGGATGTTAATTCAATGGGAAGATGCAAATCTGAATCTGTGCAGAGAAAATGAAACGGGTTCTGTGGTGCCAATAGGGCAAATATTTTTACTTTTGCCATATATTCACGGCTGTGACAACCAATCCGAAGCTTCCTAGATTACTCACTTGAAGACAAAATAACAATAGAGCTGCTACAGCAGATGGCAGATTTTGCCCACAGAAAATATGATTGAGCTGAGATTAGTAGCCGCTCAGTTAGTTATCCATTCTTTTTTTTTTCAATTCAAATTATCCTTAATTGTTTAGTTTTTTTTCCCCTGTTTATTAAGAAAGCACATTTGCTTCCCAAATCCTCACACTTACGGAGCTAGAGGCATAATAAAAGTCTTCAATCCGAATAAAGGAAATGTATTCAAGATTTAAAACAGTTGATTGCCACATGAGAAGAGTGACTAGTCATATTAATTTTTCTCTCCTGCATATTTTCCATATTGGTATTCTAATCTGATTTATTTTTCTTCATTGTTTCCCAATAAAAACATGCCAATAATTGAAGAATGTCCATCTCAGGATCAGCATTTTCTATTTTTGAAACATGTGAATGTTCTATCAGCCTCTTTCACAATCTATAATTAATAAAACACTAACTTCTGGCCTTATTTATTTATTTGAATATCTGCCACATTACATTAGAACCACTACACTGCCCTTCCATTTTAGAGTGAATTATCAAATTATCTGCTGGCTGAAGTTTTATATTGGAGATTTTTCTATTGCTCTTTGAGTGTGTCATATATTTTAATTAGTCACTGCACCTTTATGTTTGAACCTATAATTGTGCTGCATTCCTAAAATATATCAGCTATAAAAAAGCTAATTAATTTGGTCGCTGTGTTGAGAGGAAGAAGAGGTGAAATAATTCCTTGCGATGCTCTTGTCTGGATCTCGTTAAGAGTGTTAATATGATGGCAAACATTCATAACTCAATCCTGCTTTCTTTGAGTTGACTTGAGAGCTTTATTTGAAATCTGGTTATTGTTAAGTTTCCCTATAAAATCTCTGTTTACTTTTTACTGAGAACTTTATTTCTGCAGTCAGTTTCTTGTTTCATTATGTTAAGATTTGCCACTTGTCATCAACTTTAAATGTGAACAAAAGCTGTACATGTAGTTCATAGTAAGGCACTCACTTGCCATCATATGTCATTACATTTTTTTGTTGTGAAACCTTAAATTTCTAACGTTCAACCTTCATGCTGAAGCTTCGCTCGTCCTTTACAATAATATGCTTATGGATTACAAGCAAAATGGTTCACACCACTAACATTCATTGTGTAACTACTGTTCTGTAGGTGATGGTGTGTAACTAGTTTGTGTGACAGATAAAACTCATCTGGCCCTCCCTCAGACCCAGCAACTCCTGGTTCGTTGAATATCCTTCCCATCATTTCCTAAGTGCCATATTACTTTTAGGACATATTTCTCTCCCTCTCTATCTCTCTCTCTCTGATAACAGGAGCTTGTATCAGAGCTTTAATCCTCTGGCTCTCTTGGGTGGGATTAATATTCTCTCACTGTGTAATTATGACCTCATTGGTCGGCACAGATAAGAGGTCGGCTATCAGGTCAGTCAGTCACAGTAAACCTGTGGGTTTCACAGCAAAAGGACAGAGGTAAATTTGAAGCCAAACCTTATTTTCTTGTTTTGTGTTGGAAAGACCGTTTGTCTATTTGACGTCTCAACACAATAAGTGGACATGACACAGTTTGAGCTGTGTTTTTGGGACTCTATCTTGGTGGCTACAGTGTGATTTCCTGTCTCATTCAATGTTTTTTTTTTCTCTGTCTCTGTCGATTGCAGTTTCTCTAACTCAGTCCCTCCCCTCCCTCAGTGACTGCCTGCTGTTGCTGCACTGTGCCATATGGAGCTTTCCTGGATCTCCTCTTGCTCCTCTCTCTCTCTCTCTCTCTCTCTCTCTCTCTCTCTCTCTCTCTCTCTCTCTCTCTCTCCTCTCTCTCTCTCTCTCTCTCTCTCTATTTTTTCTGATGATGGTGCTCTCATTATTTAACAGATTGGCTGATGTGTCAAATATGACTAGGTTATGGCACCACTAAATGAGAGGAGGGGTGTGAGACAAGTGCTTCAAAATTAAGTGAAGATTTTGATTCCCGATCCAGAGTCTGTCTCTCTCTCTCTCGCTCTCTCTCTCTCTCTCTCGCTCTCTCTCTCTCTCTCTCTCTCTCTTTCTCTCAATCCAACTCTTAAATAACCAACAATATACAAATCTGAATTTCCATATAACACAATGCTTGTATAATAGAAACACCTTAATCATGTGGTCATGATATGCAATTATTTCTTGGTCACCAACTAATCAAGGGTGAACAAAACGTAACGAGGTAACAGATGAGTTTTACTGGAACAAGAAGACGAAGTGTGTTACACCATACATTTGGTTGTTTATGGGTTAATATAGCATCAGAATAAAATGAAGAAATGCCAATATGCTGTACAGATTGTTATATTTATGCAACATATTTATGGCATTATTTCACTTAAAGTACTAAATAGATAGAAGTAATACAATTTGTGCTCATGCACTGGAACCATGTCATTACTGTCATAGTAGAAGTTGCTGAGAGTAGTCTGTTCCAACACCCTTGTTTCTCTTTTTCTATTGTGTATATGAGATTGTGAGGCTTGATCATGCCATGGAGTTCACTCTGGTGGAACGATGTTTAGCTTTCAAGCTCTTGTATGTTTTGTCTAGAAACATTAGTCTCAATCAGGCTCGTCTGGGCAGCCATGAGTGTCACACCTCTCCTTTGTGTCTCGAGCAGCTGCCATCAATGATTCAACTCTTAACCTCAGAAAGCCCACTGACTGCCATTAACACACCCCCACAACTCAACTTTTGCCATCTGGAAACAACTGTGCTCCTCTGGAAAGCCCTGACATAGATTTAAAGGAGCGGAGCTAATTTATTAGAGGCTTGTCCTAGCAGCTCAGGTTTCAGCTAGCACTCAGCACCGTTGTCACATAGTCATATGTCCTCAGACTGACATGATATGCTCCCTACTTTGACATGTCATATAGAGACACAGACACACATTAGTTTAATGGAACAGATCACCCCAGGTGGTAAACAGCATTTACCAGATCGTTGAAGTGAAATTGTACATCTAAATGACAGACACTAGTCATTAGCACACTTTGTTACCAGTGTCCACATGCTAGTCTTTAATCTACAAGGGACTGGTTACATAGTTCCTTTACTATTAATAGTCTCTTCAGAAATACCCATGTTCAAATCTTAATCTCGGTAGTATCAAATAAAATAATAGCCAGAACAGAGTTCTGCCAGAAAGTAGATAAGTAAATGTGCTTGCACTACAGAAGTTACGTTGTCTGTAGTATGTGGACTTTAAAATGTACTCTGAATGAACTTTGCAACCTTTTTAATAATATATTTTTTTTACTTGGGTACAATAGAAGAGATGCATAAATTAAAAAAGAAAGGAATGATGCAAAATATAACTAAATAAAATGTTTTGTAATACAGTGAATAAAAAAAGAGTAAAACATCACCCTGGAAAACATTGTTGTTGTTTCAGAGAAAAAGCATGCTGATCTCTCACAACAGGAGAGCGGATCACTAAGTCATACTGACCTAAAGTGAAATGCTTTCACCTTCTGTGTTTTAGCAACAAATTTAATTTTTAGTACCATAAACAAGTACAAAATATTTTTTTGACATTTTTAAAAATGATTTTAATAATTTAATTACGGATCACAACACTTTTAGACTGGCAGAGGTGACTGACAAAAAAAAACACTGCAAAGATAAACAATAAATAAGTGTGCACGTAGTTGTCTATGTTGTCCCCTTTGTTAGAACATGACTATTTTTCATTATACTACCATAATTTGTTTTGCCCAAATTCCACATCTATACAGATTAAAAAAAGATTGTCTGCTACTGTGTGATGTCCAGAGAAGTTTTTTCTCCCTTACCATCTGCTGTAAGTTGGAGCCACCATGAACATGGTTACCTTTTTGATAAATTAGAGTAATTGGTGCTGAACTAGTCTAGTAGGTGATGAGTATATATATATGTAATGTAAGATAACAATCAACCATTACTAAGTAGAATTTCCAGTGATTGTTCCATTTTGTGTTCTTTGTTTTAGTAGGATTTTCTCCTCTGCAAATAGCAAGTCCTGCCGCAACAAGTTTTCTTCTGTTTACATCTGCTGTGTTGTTTAATTACAAAGCATGCTCACTCTGGGACAGTAATCTTCAAAAGCCTCTTGAAGCGAGCAGTGTGTGGGATTATCATATTTTTCAGTGAGAGTTGGAGATGTTTTTTAGAAGACCATTTGTAAAGATTGTCTTATGCGTAATACAGTTGTCATTCATAAATATTATACAAATTTGTGGTAAATTACGTTAGTAGTTGTCCTGTAATAGGCTGAAAGGTGAGTTTGGCTGCAGACTATTAAGCCGATAACTTGATCTGAGCTTAGCAACAAACAAAAAAAAAACTTAAACAACAAACAAAATAATTTGCTATCTCAAAAAACGATTATTGTTGCTTGGGTGAAAGTTTTTTTTTTTTATATTTCTTTTTCTTTTTTTTAACTTGACTATTGTACACTTTTTCTCTAAATGTCAGTTCACACAGTGGTAGGTTGTGTTCCTTCCCCTGGTGGTCAGGATCACCATTGCAGTAATTGGCTCCTAAAGTGAGAGTTGGATTTTGTTAGGAATGAGTTTTAATGAAAAATTCAGTTTAATTGACATCAAAATGTCATTTAACATGTTTTTGGAAGAAGTACGTTCAAGATCTTATGCATTCAAGCTGTCTATTTCTCAAGGTCATTGGATGATTCTTCACTTCTTTATTGCAATCGTAACTCTTGTTTTTGAAGGTGTGTTGGGTTACTTATAAGTTATTGGATACAATTGAAAGAAATAAAGTCCAAACCCATAATTGTTATCTTAAACCCGTTTGTGTATGTAAATGTTAAACCCTTTTGTGTGTTCAAGTCATAAGGCACTTTTTCAGTTTGTGGTGCAGGTGTGTTTGTTCAAATGTGTCAGCGGTGGTCTCATTGAAGGCTGCTCATAATTACGACCGCTAATGATGAAGTTTAGAGAGTCGGCTTCTCCAATTTACAGCTGGGTGGCATCCTGTTGACCGTGGCAGCTCAAACTTCCAGCCAATCACAGAGAGGTCGCATAAATCACTGGGAACACAAAGACTTATACGGGGGAGAGGGTAAACACTTCCAGCTGAAAGCATTTGGGTGCGATTTACTGAGCGAAATGATGTCGTTTATATTGGGTGATCAGCGATGTTTAACAGACCGGCACTCCGTTTCATTTTCTTTCCGTCTCACACTCATCCCTCTTCATTCTTTCTAGTTTTTCCTCCCCCACACACAGAGCCAAAACAGTCTTTCATGCTTCTGGATTTATTCTCTGAGGGGAACAAGATGGGCCCCGAACTGCCTGTCATTTCGTTTGGCGTGGAGCGACTGACATGGGACTTGGTGGCATAGTCGTTCTAAAGCACACACTGACAAGTATTTGAACTGTTACATTTTAATGATGCCTAGATACTTCCTGGCAGCACGAAGAAGAACGAGTAAAAACTTTTGTACTTTTCTTGTATATTACCAAATCCTTCTTTGATGCCACCAGATCACCTTATGATATATCTTTCTGGTTTTAAAGTGACTACAGTTTTCTGTGCATGCGAGTGGAAATGAAGAATCGGCTACTATCTTTCCACACGGTCTCCTTCATCCCGCGACAGTTCCAGTGATTATATAGTGATGCTGAGTGGCCATTCGCCTGCAACGTCGTCCAAAAGTTTCAATTTCACACCGTGTTCGGCTGCATCCAACTGCGTTATTCCACAAGGACCCTCTGTCAACCACTGTACCCCCCTCCACTCCACCTTCCTTGATAACGTTTCCTTTTTCTCACATCGAAAGCTCCTCTGTTTCCAATTTTACCAGCCCTCACTGTCACTGTCTGGGTGTTCTGCTGGGTGAAAAACGCTCTTGCGTTCCTTCCCTCTCGCACTCACGTTTTCACCCCCTGTCTTTCACACCATTTTTTCTGTGTTTTTCTCCAACTTTTCAGCGCGAGTGTGTCTGATGAGCTCAAGCTGTTGAGTCTGTCTCTTAACAGATCGCCAATTATTAGCATGTGGCCTGAATGTCTTGCTCCCACAGTCAAAGTACTCCGCTGATGGAGATAATTGTTACAGCTACACGCATGCACACAACCACACACACCCCACTTTGGAAATTCATTGCATGCTCACTTTATGTTTGAATAGCATTATCTGGGCTCTGTGATTAACCCTTTGATGCTAGTGATCAATCTTTAAAAGCTGTTATTAACCCTTCAACATGTGAAAGAAGGACCTTTTATCTATGAGATTACTCAGTTTTTCCCTTCTGTTTTCTGCTTATTCTTAGACTGTGTTTGTCAATCTTTGCTTTTTGGACTCCCTGATAATGCTATTGGCTGTTTTCTCTTTTGTTGTTCTTTTTAGTTGTAAGCTTTGTTTTGTTACACAGGGTTGTTATTTTTCAAGTGTTGTTGTTAAGGCTGCTTCGTGCTTGCTCTTCTATTTGGCTTTGTTAGTTTTTAATGGCTGGCAAGTTAATGATCTTTTTTGAAGAGCGAGGGACAATTTCTCTGTTTAAGTTTGGTATTCAAAAACAAATGGGTGTTGATCCAAAGTCAAACGCACTTCTCTAAAATCTCCTCAAATATTTTTATTTTATGTGTTCACATAAGAATAATTTTTAAGCAGTAGTGAGTGATATTCAATGGTTTCAGTTCAGCTAGATTTGTTGAATGAATTAAGGCTAATCTATACTTGTATGTTGTCTCTGTGCACAACCATTTGTCAACAAAAGCATTTATAGTTCTGCGCTCCGTCACATGTGGTCTATGCACTGATCAATATTGGCGTGATTAAAAAGTTAACTACTAGCTAAGCAAAACGCAACACAGACATTAACAAAGGACATTTTTTATTTACCTTGTCATAATTTATATATATATATATATATATATATATATATATATATATATATATATATATATATATATATATATATATATATATATATATATATATATATATATCAATTAATACTGTATAAGCTGTAATTAACATATTACTGTTAGTAAAAGTTAACTACTAGCTATATATATATATAAATATATATATATATAAATAAATAAATATATTTTAGTAACTTTAGTATGAGGCGAGGATTAAGGAAGCTGGTATAGTCTTAAACAGTTCACTCTATCAAATTTCTTCAAAAGAGGAGTCCTTAAAAATGAACAAAGGAACAAGACGTGTCAAAATAAAAGGTGTGCTAATGCAGGTAATCTCCTGCTGCACAGCATAGGGTCACTTTCATTCCACGCTCGAATGCTTCCTTCTTTTAGTGTCTGCTGTCCATTCCTTTCTTCTTGTTTAATTCCTCACACCTTTTATCTCACCAATTCAAATAGTCGTAGGAAAGATTAACGGCAGGAGGGAAAAGCTGCCTTTTTGATGATGGCATTTGTGGGATAAACAACAGATCTCCACAGCAGCTAACTCTAACTTTTTTCTTTCTTTGATCCCAAACTCCTTCCTTTAATTTTTTTCTCTTTCACGTACTCCCTCGGCTTTCCTTTCAAACATGACTTTTGACTTATATTGGATACAGTTGTGATGGTTTGGCTCATGTTTCTACTCTTTCTGTGCTTTTCATATCTTACAAGCTGGCAAAACATAAACCTACTGTACACTCCGCCCATCAGCCAAAAAAAGAAATAAAGTCGGAGAGAAGAAATTCTTATGAAAGTGAAAATACCCGGCTTATGTTTCCAAGCTGTTGAGAGTGATTGGAGTTCTGGCAGTGTTAGCCACTTTGGTTTAGTTGTTTCTTAACCTTCTAAATGAAGTTATTTTCAAGAGTGCTCAACCGGTAATTTAGCTGGCTATGTTTTCCCTCTGCTTTCCCTGGATATTATCCCATACAAAGCATTAGAAGTAAGGGCTGTATTTTCATATATATAGTCATTAGCTTATTGAAGGTAAATGAGGAGAAGTGTTATTTGATTTTCCAAAACTTGGTTAGATCAACCTTGTAGTTACCAAATTATTATACTTATATTATACTTATTTCCAGTACGCAGGGGTTATCATAATATCAGCCTGTCGGTCTAGGGCAGGGGTTGTTGGTTCTTGTTTTAACCAGAGACTCATAAGAGACTTTTCAAATGAGCCAAGAGGAGCTTAATTAGTGGAAATAGGTGTATTCAGTTAATGATGGAGAAAACTTGCTTACTCTTGGTCTAGACTTTAGAGGCATGTAGAGGGAAGTTGCTTTGGGCACCAAAGATTGCATACGGCACTATTAACACATACTGGCTAAAAAAAAGTCAGTTTACATGATCAGTATTTCCAGGTTTTGTTATGTACTGTTTTTCACTATCTTTTTAAAACGTCCTAAATTATACATTTTTTTTAATAAACCAAAACACTGTTAAGAAATATTTACAACTTAGAGACAAATATAAATCTCTTATTATTATTCAATTCTTTATTTATATTTTTAAGAGTGTGTGGGAAATATGTTATTGCTTTTAATCTCATGCAAAGGTTAAATGCATGTATTTTATTTCAAAATTAATTAAGATGTAAAGCAACAATTGACATTTCAATCGAAGTGTTAGTTGTTTATTCTTTTTAGCACTGTAACAAATTATATCATGTTGAATACAGTTTAAGCTGGAAACAACTCACTTTTTCATGTGTAAAACCTAGAATGGTTAAAACACTGATTAATAGAAGAGAAGAACGAAGATGTATGTGTGGGAACCAAAATAGTTGAAAGTACTTTTTCTACTTGTGCTCCTTTTGTTTTTATTAAAATTGCAAATGCAGACCAAACTATTTTTGTAAAGAAACTTTTGATTTAACATTCACTCCATTTTTGTTCATTTTTGTTTTTGTACTACTTTATATAATACTCTTATTAATGCATGTTTACTATCACCCAGTGGCTTTATAAAACATTCTCTTTTATATGAGCAGCAGCAGCACTTCAGTCTTCAGTCCTCCATGTTGTGGGTTACACATTTTATTTTTAAAATTTTTTTATTTATTTGTAATTGTTTCATGATTGTCAAGCAGGAATCACACTTTCTCAGGCAAGACAAGTTAACTATAAAGCCAGTAGGGACATATGCATACACACATGTACAGAAAAACACGGTCCAGCTGATGCATTTGCACATATGTAAACAGTGCATATTCATCATTGGTTCTAAACAGGTTCAAGCTCAAACCCCCTGTTGCGCCAAGTGTTACTTTTCCGCTTGACTTGATTTTTCCATCCACTCTCATGGACAAGAACGGGACACACACACACGCACACACGCATACACACACAGACCTGCAAGTAGAAAGTGACTCATTGTACAAATACACACAGACATATGCACATTGATTAAGGCTGATTTGTATGCAAGGTCTTCTCAGTTTTCTGGGTACCACAGGAAGTTTTGGACTGGAGACATGTGCTTGTTGTCTGGAAGTAGTTGCTTGGGGATTGTTTGAAGCTTTGAGTCATATCATATTCTCTGTTCCCAAAAATTCCTTTTTCATTCATGCTGGGTGCTGTCGTTAGCGCTCTTTATCATAAATGTTGCTCCTCGGTTGCTTGGTTACAACTAATAATAGCTGTCATATGCTCAGCATGCAGTGTCCAGATATGTTATGTAAATATTATGCTTGTCTGCTTCGTTAGAAAGAATGCTCCATCATTATTTCTGCTGTCCCAAATCTGAACTTTGCCAAGATGTCTGGGTTTGTCTTTACGCTAACCAAATAATCGTATTATTACTTTTTAAATAATGCTGGCTTATTTTCTGCAGCGGTGGAGCATGCCATGCTAATATATCCTCATTGATAATTTAACATTCACTCTGTCTGACTGCAAATGTCTGTTTCCTTTCTCCGATTCACATAGTCTCATATTATCTCAGCAAACCTCTGTTGCAGTTTGCAAGTGATGTTAGAGCTGTACGTGTTCAAGGCCCGGTGAAAGTCATTGAACCGCAGAAGGCTTTAATTAAGGATTTAATTGCCAATAATGCAGTTGATCAGCTTCTCATTATGAGTTTATGAAGTTGGCAAAGAATCAGATAATTCACATATTCTTCAAAGGCAAAAGTGTTCATTGTTTAGTCCGCTAATATACTCAGCTATTCGCCATTACTTTCACTTCATCATTTTGGAGAGAAAATATAGAATAATTAAATCTAATTCAGATTATTTAAACACCTGTCAGACAATGTAGTATTAGAATGTTTGTTCAATATTTATCTAATATAATACTAATATTTAACTGGTATCATGCATTGCTGTCTCGGTATCTTTGGTTAATAAAAATACATTTTTGGAAGGTAAGTAGTTATATTTGGAATATGAAAAAAAATGCTAATTAAGAAATAAAGCAGTGGAACGCTACTTTTAAAAAATGTATTAATTTGTACAAACAAGCGTCTTTAATGGTAGTATGATGCACATTATATTACAGTCTCTATTTTCTTCATGCTACAAGTGTGCTCATCTCACTCACCCTCTTGCTTTGTTTACATATAACAAATTCTTGTAAATAGAATACACCAGAAACTTTTGCAAAGAAATAATGAATTTATATAGTAAAAAAAAATCACCTGATTTACATTTCTATATCACAATGCCTGTATCAATTAAACACCTTTAATGATGTGCTTATAATAACCCAATATTTTTAGCATTAGCCTAATATATTGTACATTCAAATAGTTAGCAGTGGCCTCCCAGTTGTCCAATTATCAGGGAATATAGATCTACAAAAATATAAAATGTTCTTTGACAATCAGTTTATTTGAGATATTAGCTTTAGAGAGTGTAATTGTAGCTGTGCATATCTTGTAATTAAAGTTGGATAAATATTTGGATAAGAGTTTTGAAGTTCTAAAATTGAACTCCAATTCTTCAAGTCTCTCATTTTGTTAATTGGCAGAGCTCTGAATCACTTCATTGGGAAAATTAGGAGCCATGTACACTGCTATGGTCTTTGACATCGCATACAGTATTTCAATGCTGTACATGGAATTAAGCAATTGCCAGAATTCTGTGGTCAAACGCTCCAATCCATCTTTTACAGGGCGTCTTGGTACTCCTTTGCATATCCATATAGGGAAGCTTTCTGAATTATCGATGTGCACTGCATACAAAAGAATTTCATAGTGCCTCTTCAGATGAAAGGAAGGAGGGAAAAATGTTTGAGCATGAAAAGCAAAACATGCATGTTGGGAAGACTCCAAAACCGGGCCAGCAAAGAAAAAAAAATGAAGTACAGCGATCTGGAGCCAGAATTAGAAGCAGAGGAGCTTGACTAATAAACATGTGGAACACATTCTAGGGTCTTCAATGCCATTTAGTTGCCCAGCTTTTACATTATAGTTTGTGCTTTTTTATTGATTTATTTATTTACATTTATTTTTTAATCCATTGATTTCCAGGAGGTTTCATTCCTTCTGGGAGGGTTTAATTGAAGGCCTCTGTTTTAGTGTCGCTACCTCTCCTTCCTCTTGAATGCATGCATCCAGTGTTTCATTTCTAACATCTAATAATGGTATGTTATGTCCAACTCCTAACTTATCTCAAGCTGACTGAGTGGTCATTAATTCAGTGTCACTCCCAACTTCTCACCAGTATCCTCTTTTAACCCCTCGACTACTCTTAGGCTTATCGTCTTCTTAAACTAACAAGCCCTCCAAGCTTTCACTCAGATTAACCTGCTGCATATGTACATACTCACAGACACAAACATACTCTGCTTCAAGCTACACACAATTAGGAACTAAACTTTATTTTGATTTATTAGGCTTTTTAAATGTTTTTTTTGTTTTTTTTTTTTTTCAAAAAGATCAAAAAGTGTTTTTTTTTACTATAGCTGCCACTCACTCCAATGATGAAATTAAGAGTTGGCTCTTAGTCTAACGTTTATTTATTTATTTTTTATCTGTGTGATGAAAACCAGAGAAAACGCACTAAAAAAATTAAAGACAAAAAAAAAAACAGACAGTCCACTTAGAAAGTCAGTGTCATAAACAGCAGAACACTTTTCAGCGTGCTATTGATCTCACCTTTTGAGTCATTTTTAAGTAAACTACTGGTTTTCTAATGTTAATAGATTGATAAGTCTTTGTCAGCAAGCATTTAGTCATTTTAAATTGTTTTTGATTTGGTTCATCTTGCAATTGTTGGCAGTATTTTATACCAGTGTAATTTTAAAGCGCTTTACCTTTTTATAAAGGCATCCTGTATTATTTTGAGTCATTTTATATTTTTTTTATGTATTTCTTTTTATTCAGGTTTTTTTTATTTACTAAGATTAATTGGTCATTCCAAAAAGTGTGTATACAACATACATACTTACTTTTAATTTTTTTAACTGTATTACATCCATTAAATAACCAAAGTAATTAAACACAATTTTAAAACCTGATAAATAATGTAACAAAAACATAAGTAGCTTATTTGTAGAACAACACATTTTGTTTGACAATAAATGTTAAAGATGGTTGCTGTTTAAACTCACAAACACACACATGGCCTGAGATAAACACTCTCACACCGTGTTGTCCAGAAGGTGGAAGGGATTTGTGTATCGGAGGCAGATTAAGTGTAAAGCTAAGTGCTGTGTGACCGTAAGTTTACACCTTTTTAACTCCTTCTCTTTTTACTCTCTCCCTTCTTGTGGTCCCTTTCTTTTACTATCCAGGTAGACAACGCTAGGCTCACAGCCAGGTGGAGCTTGTGGACAGCAAGCACTTCGATTGGCATCGCGTTTGCACGCGTTATGCGGGGGGCAGGATGGATGTGAAAGAACGCAGGCCCTACTGCTCGCTGACCAAGAGCAGGAAAGAGAAGGAGCGTCGCTACACTGGTTCGTCAGGAGAAAGTGAGGACTGCCGTGTGCCCACCCAGAAATCATACAGCTCCAGCGAGACTCTCAAGGCCTTCGACCACGACTCCTCACGCTTGCTCTACGGAGGCCACGCCAAGGACATGGTCCATCGGGAGGCAGACGAGTACAGCCGGCAGGGTTAGTGCCTTAGTAACCTGTTTAACATCCTCATTGATCCAAAACAAGTGCATTCTGAGCTTATGTCACATGACATACTGCTCTGTTTAGTGCAAAATGAAAGTGATTTGTATTATTTTGCTACCAAATATGAACACGTTCCTGATAGGTAATCAATGCCATACAAAATTTGTCATTAGAAGGCCCCCATTTATAAATCAAATAATCAAAATTTAAAAGTGAGTCAAACATTAGGAGACTATATTTTATAGTTTTTTTTGTTATCACCCAAACACTATCAATATAAATTATTTATAACTTTAACTTGGTTATTTTACATAACCATGGTCGTACCAAGGATGCCATTAATCCTTCAACCCATATAATGATCATCAAGTTTGTCTTTATTAACTATAAATGTAGATCAATTGTAGATTACAGAAATTAACCTCAAACGGTTTTATATAAACTCAAAAAGTTTTGTTTGAATAGGGCTTTCAGTGTTCATTTCACAAGTTGTTGTATTATCAAATGTAAAGGAGATTTTTTTGTCTCTAATGCTTTGGCCTCTGCCATGGACTTCATCTCCACCCCTCAGGAGGATTCCACTTCATCAGAGAAATCTCTAGAAATATAAAGACATTGCATAAGATTAGATAAGATTTGTAAAAATAAAACTTGAAATTAGAGAAAATAAAAATAATGAATGAAGCAATATATTGTTGATTTCACGAGCATGAGCAGTAATAAAGCAATAGTATATAATGTCAATGTATAAAAATAGAATATATATTTGAAAACAATATTGTTATAAAGCCCTGTGTATAAAAACTTTGACACACGCCCCCTGCCTGTTGCTGCTATCTTTCCTCTTCCACAAACCTCTCAGAGGCCCTCCTCCTCACAATCTTTCAACGAAAACTCACAAACAAAAGCAACTTTGATGTCTTGACATCTTTCTCCACTATTTACAAACGTTTTGGCACTGAAGTCTAACACAAAGTGTGCTAACAAAACGGAGGAACAATGTGAGGAACAAAAGAAAAAATGAAATGGCGCTCGTCAGCGCGAATGCTGCAGAATCATCGACGCGACAGAATCACAAACGCAAACACAGTAAATAAACCAGTACAATCTAAAACTAATAAACCTATAACTACAGCAAAAACCATGCCTATTGTAATATATACAATAAACTTATAATATTTAAAATTAAACCGCCTCTAAAACACATCTAAAGTATGGCTAAAGTCATTCACAAATAAACTCATCACTCATCCGTCACCGCTCTCCTACGCTCAACAAATTTCCCGCCCCCCTGGAACACAAGCAATGCTGCCATTAATGTAATGAATGTCATATCAGTTGAAAGAGCCATTTCTCAGCTTTCATGATTTGTTGAAATTTTTTCGAAAATAACTAGAGCTACGGTAGTTTGAAGTGCGCAAGTAACTTTTGTGTTGCCGGCGTCACATCCGGTGTTAAAGAGTTAAAGTGACTTAACCCTGGTTTATGAGTTTAACTTAAATAGTTAAAAGACAGTAAAAAGTGCACAGCTGCTTGACATCTGTCACAAATTCTAAGTATATATCAGCCATTTAATAAAAAAATATTCATGTTTGTTCTAGAAACATATGCAGGTTCTGCTGATGGCTACCTCTACTTTGCAATTGGTAAAAGGTTGCATCCACCCTGAACACCAGGGTCATTCTGGTGTGTAAGTGTGTGCGTGCGTGCGTGTGCGTGTGTGTGTGCGTGTGCGCGTGTGTGTGCGTGTGCATGTGTGTGTGTCTATTTATGTATTGTTATTTTTATCAGTAATGGAAGTCACTTTACCACCACATCAACTCCAGGTAAATGTAATTCAGTGAGCACTGGATTAATGTCTAATAATGGATTAACATAATTAGTTAAGATGGCATAATTCAGATTCTTAGAATCATGTGCCATTATACAAAAAGTAAATCCCACAATTGAATTGTTATATATTTTATGTACAATTAAAATAGTCTTTTTATATGAGAGAAAGCTTAAAGGCAACTATTACTATAAGCTTTGTATGTGCTCGAAATGTGCTCAATATTTAATCTACTTATTTTTAAGCTAATTGCAACAAATATTGAAGCTGGGATTTGTATCTGAATCTGTTTCTTTCCACTGGCCAAACTAATGGACGTAAAATTTGACCATGGAGACTGCAATATCATAGCTGCAGCAAAACATTTTAGAATCTGGAGAGAGCTGTATGTAACTGGTGTTGTTCAGTCATTAAAAGTAAAGTTAAGTATAACATGTTAGATTGCTAACGTGTTACACAATCCTCTACCTAACCAATGCTATATGCACTGAAAAAATCAGTCCTTTTGTACAATCTGACAGCAACGATAGAAGTCCGAATTACATGAAATTCCAGCAGAATGCGAGGAATTGTTCCACTCAACATTTATTTGGCTGTAATCAACATTTTTACTGGTCACTCACTGTACAGTAATACACACTCAGTAATACATGCTGTAAAGCTCCAGTATCCATGCCAGTATTTCTTTCATTATGCCAATAATAATCGGTAAGCTCATTTGTGTTTCATGAAGGTTGAAGCTAAAATTCATAGCTCTCCTAAAATGGCTTTGTACTTTTCTAATCTAGAACAAATAGTGAAACTATTATTAAAGCAGTAAATAAACGTCTTAAAAAATACATATATACCATAGATTTTAAGCATGACAGAATGTACTTCTGGCTCGATAACGTTCAAGTACTAATATACGTGATGCACTACCATAATTATAGGTAATTACAGGAAATTAAATCTGGTTTGGCACAGCACTGCGTGTTCTCTGAGAAAACATTTACCTACTTTTGATTGAGAAATGAAGCCGATTCGAATGGATTAGTGGGATTTAGAGGACGCAAATTTCGCTCTGCTTCTTCTCCAGCTGACAGAGGGAAGAAAGAAAGTGTTTCCCTCTGATTAGCGCAGACCAAACCCTCAACCCACAATCTCATTTCCACATCCGAAGTTTCTCTTAGAACCTATGCCCATGTGCCCCATTGGCTATAATGAATGGCACCATAAAAACATGAGCAGCATTATTGCACTGTTCTGAAGTTTGCAACCTCCCCTGCTAGACCACAGTTTTATTACTAATTACGAGCAAAGAGGATGCTAAAACATTCGCTCAGTTGTGCTTTTAGTCCCTTTCATTCATGCAGGTCTTTGTTGCTTTTGTCTGTCTCTTCCACATGTAAGGCTTCATCCGAATCTGCCCAAGCAAAGGTGAGTTGCGGACTGTGGATTTAGCGCAGATTTGGGTCAGATGTTTATTCCCTAGGTGTTGTGACTGTGTGTGTCGTTTGTGTGCCCTTAACGTAAGTGTGGTGTTAAGCTGAAGGTCAGCAGGCTGTTATCAGTCACCGGAGTGCTAGAGGCTCTGTCTGTTGAGTGTGTTTATTTTAGAAAGCACAGGAAGTGACACCAGATTACAGCAGGGGGTAAAGGAGCAGCCTGCCTGGAACCATTATGCAAGGGAGTCCACTCCATCAAACACACCGAGAGAGAGAGAGAGAGAGAGAGAGAGAGAGAGAGAGAGAGAGAGAGAAAGAAATATGTACTAAAAGTAATATGGCACGTAGGAAATGATGGGAAGGATATTCAACAAACCAGGAGTTGCTGGGTCTGAGGGAGGGCCAGATGAGTTTTTTTCTGTCTGTGTTTTTCTGTATGATTTCTGCCTGAACTTCAGCCTCTCTCTCAACCCACCCTACTATAGACGTCGCCTAACCCAGTCTCAAATGCTAACCTTGGCACACAACTGTGTTCATCATGGCGCTAATTCCTTCAGAGTGAAATATTTTTAGCCTTTACACTATATCGGAATGCCATACCTTGATAATTAATTTTTTTAAACGAACAGAGCAGGCAGGAAAACTGGTTTTGTTAATTAGCCATTACACAACAATGGCAGATTGGAATTAAGGAGATCTGAAATAATGTAGCCTTGCTGAGAAGTGCTGGCTGTTTCGTTTCATTACAAAGTTCCAGAAAGGTCATTACTAGCTCATTGATTGCTTTCAAACACGAATTAACACTTCATAAATATTTGAGCGGAAACGGCGTAATTGCACTATTATCTTCTTCGGTACAGTTTCATCTACACTAATTGGTGTTCATTTGGAATTTATATGATTGAAATTGAACTTTGTTGAAACTCTGATTATGTCTGTAGTTAATAGCCCTTATTAATTCCTGGTAAATGGGGATCAATGGTTTATTTATCTTTTTTTTTTTCAGTTTTATAGCTATCCTAATAAAATGTGCTGTGACATAGGGTTTTTATGACTTCTAATAATTATATTCTTTTTTTGTGTTACAAAGCTTTTGTTTTAATGCAGAGCTGTGTGTTACACATTGTGTATGTTCGGAAGAAGTCTGAAAAGTAGTTAAAGTTGTTGTAGAGAACACAAGACTTTCTTTCATATTTCTCTCCAAAATAAAAAAAAATCATGTATTGTTGTGTTGAGAACGTCTCACTAAAGATTCATTAAATCGATGACACTGTATGCAAAGGGAAGAGAGAATTGAGTGTTTAAATAACTATTTTAATAATTATATGGACATTTACCTTTCATGTAGTTGGTCTGGTGCTAAGTTGTTTTTACTCTGTCTCTCTCACTCTCATCTCTATGGCAGATAAGCTCTTCCTCCTTGGAATGCAGTCTGCCCCAAATACAATCTCTACATAATAGAGTTTGGAAAGCGCTGGGTTCACTCAAAAGCAACTGGAAATGATTACTAGGTTGCAGTAGCTATGAGGTTGAATATCTATTATGATGAACAAAACATGTATACACACATTTTTTTAAATAACCAATTATTTGTGTTACAGGCTTAAAAAAAAATAATTTTGCTGTTAAAATAGTCCTAAATTTACTGTTCTAAGTCTTAAATACATTTTCATAGGTCTTTATTTAAATTTCGACATAACATATTTAAAGTTTATTTGTGTTTTTGTTGTTGCTTGGAGTTGCTAGAGATTGAGAAAATGTTCCTAAATGATTAAAAAAAAATGATTGTTAGGGTCGGCACAGTCTGAGAAATGTGTATATTTCCCAAAATTGTAAAAGTAATGATAAGGGTTGCCAGAGTTTCAAAAAGTGATGTTTAGCGGTGCCATAGTTTGAGAAAAGGCTCATTTACAGTCAAAATCTTAAAATTGATGGTCAGGGTTGTCAGAGTTTGAAAAGAATGTCTCTGAACACTCATACATATTTAAAAATGTAAATGTGTTTGTAAGAGTTGCTAGAGTATGAGAAAATGTTTAAAATGAAAAACTGATGGTTAGGGTTCAGAATTTGAGAGAAAAAATAAATGATGTATTGTGTACATAAGACAATTGTCTGCATTTTTGTAATATTTGTCAAGCTGTTTTAGCATAGTTTCATAGTCAGTGAAACATTGCATTTCATCTACCACTGTGATATATGTACCATATCATTTACTTTAACCATATTTATATGCTTTATTTACATTTAAAGTAGTGCAATTAGCTGTGTTGCTCACTATAAACCAGCCTCTGACCTGACATAATTTTTTAATCATCTTCATGTTTTTACCATTTTCTCTCTGCCTCTCCAAACATAATCTGGTCATAAGCTTTGAGGTTACCACTTTTCACTGTAAAAGTAATTCAACTTTAGTTTTCACGTCAACTTGTGACTTCTGAAACATTTCAAATGTTAAGTTTTATAATATCTCCTCCGTAGATGCTAACCTAGCCTTAGCATAAATAACATAACTATTTCAACGTACAGAAAGGTGGCTATGAATATGTGTTGTTTTGACACAGGTAAAAATAGTCCTTTACTCCAGGTTTTTTTTTTTTTTTGACAAGGTTTTTTTTTTTTTTTTTTTTTTTTTTTTTTTTTTTTTTTTTCTCAGCCCCTCTACAGCTCATTAAAAGATTTTGTAGGAGCGTATAACTAGCTGTTTTGAGGTGTCGCTACCGTCTTCCTTCTTACAATAATTGCTGCCGTTTATCTGCAGACTTCCAAAATCCATGTAGAAGGTGCACAGAGAAAACATCATCAGTCTGCCAGTGAAACAGATTTTTCAAGCTCACTTAGCACAACTAGGGCTTCCAGGGATGGAGTGTGGTGCTACAGACAAACAATTAGTCAAGTGACTGCCCACCGTTCTCAGCTAAACTGCTTCGGTTTAGAATATGTAAAATAATAGATTGTGTGAAAGAAGAACTGAACTGTGTTTCCTTCAGTATACATGTCTGCTATATTTAGTAGTTTCATTCCTGTCTGTAGTTACCTTTATAAGCAAAATATTAATTGTGATTCTTTCTCTTATTTTACAAAGTGTAAAGTTGGGATTTTTTTTATAAGTATTTTTTTTATGAGTAGGGACTAAAACTAAAAAAAAATATTAATCAACCAATCAATCTCTTGTTATGGTGATGTGTTTATTTATTATTTACTGTGTTGTTGTTTTGTTGAATAATCATAGTTCATTTGAAGACATTAAACCAGGAAGATGATGTTTTATTTATTTAAATTTAAACTAAGCCAGAGTTGTATTCTGAAATATTTTGTCAGCACACAAAACTGTTTACATGTTAAATATAGATGGATGGATGGATGGACGGACATACAGGAGGGCGGAAATAGTGAATATATTTCAGAAAAAGTGAATATATTTCAAAGCAGTGTTTTTTTCTGTTAAAATTGTAATGGAATGTTAAATAAAGATTTCTATTTGCACTTCAGTCATTAATTGAATTAGTCACTTTTTAATCATGTAACTTACGTTTGCAGTGCATTCTGGGTATTCTAACAATAGGCTCAGTTCAGCAGATATTTGACTGTCTTATGAGACTTGAGACTGTCTTTGTTCAACTAAATGTGTTTTACTTGGTCTTCCTTGTACCATTTTCAGTGCAAGTTGTTTATAGAGGCCTTCCTCTCCATCAGGTTTTCGGGTCAGTTGATACAATCTCCCAAGCCAAAACAGATCTGAAAAAGGAAAAGAATGTGATATCAAATTACAGCTTTATTTTGTTTCTCTTCCCAGTCTTTGGAACTGGGGATACTTGTGTTGCTCAAAACTCTGCAAATGGCTCCCTGTAGATGCCAGAAAAGCCCATTTACCTGTCAGCTTGTGTTTTACCAACACTCTATGGGATCCCTCCACATAGAGCAGGCCAACAAAGAACACCTGAACACCCCCTCCACACACAGATGCACGCACACAGACACCAATACAGAGCCCACCGTGCTCACAATGAGAGCAACTTACCGTGGTGTTCGGCCTCTGAGTGATAGCCTGCCCTCTTAAGCTTTTACTAGTCTCTTCAGTGAGAGAAATAGTCCCAGTCATGCTCATCCATGTGCTAGAAAACAGCCACTAGTTCCCAGGGAATTCAAGAATTTGTGTTTATTTGTCTTTCTTTTGATATGTTATGTGCACATGGCAAAAATAATTGCCGAAAACAGCAGTCGGATATAGAACAATCAAAATAGAACAATGAATAGGTTCTTTTTTTTCGTGTCTCTTTGATTGATTGTTCGCTCTGTCTAACTAGGGCATGCGGATTGTCTCTATGCTTGAAATGCTATTGCCTATAGCCCTGAGTGAGTTTCTTGTGTCCTTTTTTTTCTTCCAGTATTTGTTTTTGATAAACTGTTTTAATTCATGTTTATTAGGAGTGTTTTTTATAGTTTTGTACTAAGGAGGCATCATGACCACTATAACCACAATTTCCCTTTAATGTTTGTTCATTTAATTAAAATATTTCTTCATGTAATTGTATTTGTAACATCCAATTGCACAATTTAATAAAAAAATATTTTATAATAAAAATGGTAATTATTTTATTCCAAATTACATAATTTGATTCCTTTTTATTTTCCTCTTGTTTATTTAAAACTTTTATTTGTTTAAATGTTTTATTTGTTAGCTTTGTTTCAATTCAATTTGAGAACTTAAGTGAAAGACACAATCTATATATGTATGTTTTATTATTATTTTGCCTGTCTGAAAAATTGATTTCTAAATGCTTTTGTCGTTCTTTTGTTCATCACAGGACAAAATTTTAACTTGAGGCAGCTGGGAATATGTGAACCAGCCACCCGCCGCGGCCTGGCTTTCTGTGCGGAGATGGGACTCCCCCACCGAGGCTACTCCATTGGTGCCGGCTCAGATGTGGACACAGAGAACGAGAGAGTGATGTCACCAGAACGTGCCATGCGTCTCTGGGGGAGGGGAGTGAAGTCTGGCCGCAACTCCTGCTTGTCCAGTCGCTCCAACTCAGCGTTGACCCTGACTGACACGGAGCATGAGAACAAGTCTGACAGTGAAAATGGTAAGTGGAGACACACTCGCTGCACTGGCCCCATCATCGCCTGGTTCCCACTTGAGTAATTCAAATGCAAAATCCTTTAACGCATCCTAACACACAGGAAAATGATATTTTTTGTGTATTTTATTAATTACATTTAACAAAGACTTTATTTAGATCAGTATTAGCCTGCAAATACAGTAGGATGGATGTTTGCTTCAATGTTTTAAATTACAATTTGATTCTTTGTGAAGTCTGGAGATTTGTAGGTTTGATTAGATCTGTAGATAATTCACAGCAACAACAAACATTGGCAAATTCTGAACAGTTTTTTAATCTATTTTTTAATCGTTGATGTTTTATAAGAAAATATTGTTATTCATTGTTAGTGCCTATTTATCTACAAAGAAGATGATTGGATTGTAATATTTTTTTTATATAAATATTTTAAAGATTAAACGTTTTAGCTATAGCTAAGATCATGTTGTTTGGTTTAAAAGCAGTTTATATTCAATAAAAAATGCATTCACTCCATTTATTCAAAATACTTAATGAATTTGAAAATGTTGTATACCAATGGCTGCTTTAAGTTAGACATTGCAGAGAATCGTATCATAAGTTTAAATAGGTTTTTTCATAACTTATTTTTTTTTTAATCCCAATGCTGTTCTCAGAAAAGCTGATTACACCACGATTTTACCATAAAATATATAATTTTTTTAATTTACTAATGTCTGCACTCAGCTATCATGGGTTTTACTTTCATCCCGACTGGGCATCAAGTCGACGGCTAGCAAAATTAGGTCCGGATAAACATCCACATCCTCTTTCTTTCTACCCGTCGCACTGATCGCAGCCCAATCAAAGGTCTGCTTTTGTGCCGGCCGCTAGGAGACCTCAACTCGCCATCGCTGGAATGCTCCGCTCGCATCAGCGAACCCACACAATGGCTGCTTAACAGGCCCCAGTGGTTTGATGTGCAAATTTGATCATGCTTGAAACCTGGAGAAGTGATGGAAGCTGCGATCTACGTCTCTCTCTCTCTCTCTCTCTCTCTCTGTCTCTCTCTCTCTCACTCACTCACTCACTCACTCCTCTCTCTCTCTCTCTCTCTCTCTCTCTCTCTCCTCTCTCTCTTCTCCTCTTCTCTCTCTCTCTCTCTTTCATTGGTTCAAAGCCGCTGTGATGGTTGAAAGAATGTTCAGGTGACGAGTTTCCTCATGGCCTCACGCCACACTTCCGGTGCCACTCTCCCATGTCATCACACTCTCCAATATTTGTTTTGATCATTCTGCTACAATATTCACACCTAAACATGGCTTTTTGCTGTTCTTTCCAGGACATACATGAAACGTTGTATCACTTCGTTAGAACTGACTTCAGAATAAATGTTGCTGACAGAGGGAAATAAATCCCTTTTTTAAAGAATGGAAGGGCAAAAAAAAAAACAGAGCTGAATCGTTCTTTTCCTTTACTTCTGATATTCTCCCGTCACTTATTCTCATTTAATAATATTCCTCAGACTAACAGGTGCCGTGTGCAAGCAACCTTTAAGAAGACCTTATCTAATCACTTTCATTAACACATTTTGGTTTAATTAAGAGAAGCAAAGTGCTGAGTCTGTGGGATTGCTATATTTGCTTTCATTATGAGATGAATGTGTGGGATGACTCGTATCTCTGGTGATTATAGCAATGAAAGTGCTCTTCAAACTGCGGCTTTATTTACATTCACTTTCTTAAATTAAGTTAATATTTATAAAGAACAATGGCGATCAAATGTCAATCTCAAAAGCTTTTCATATGAATAGGAGTAAAGTTGTCTTGATTATAATGGATTTAAGTTATAGGAATTGAAGTTTAGTTGAGTATTTAAGCCAGTAATCTTATGATTAATTATGATATATTCACTTAAACCACTAAACATAATATCTGTCTAAAATAAAACAATTTCCCAGACTGCCACTAATTGACTAATACTGAAGCACTACTTATTATATTTTGTCAACATATGTGTACGTTGTGTGTGCAGCACATGTTTCTGTTCGCATTACAAAACGATCAAACTGCAGATGCGAGTATGGCAGCAGCCCTTTACAGGAGCAGAGCAGGGTCTGTGCCTTACTGCAGCAATAGTTTCACCATCTACTCGATTTTTGACATGCTGCTCATATTTTCACAGTGCCAAATAAAATTGAACTGAAAGAAATGAGACGAGACTTAGATTTAAAGCCTAAAGAGAATGCATGCAGTGTTTTCAACTGCTGGTGTTAATTTAAAAGGAAATGACAAAAACGATGCTTATAATGTTTTTTCAGCTTGAGGTACCATAATGAAGGAAAGAACCAAATAACTGCAGTCTATTAGCCAAAGTTTTCTGTGCTGTTTTGTTCTCCAAGTGTCTCTCTAGTTCTTCTCACATTGTTGTCAGGCATGCAGTGTGAAATAATAAAGCAAATTCAGGTAAGATGTGATTTAAGTTTTACTTAAGTTTCTTAAACTACATTTGTATCTTAGGTCATGACTTTTTTTTGGAGCTGTTAGCAATGTTTACAGTTGTCCAGGAGATAATTATGACGCTCCTTGACTTTGTTTAGAGGTTTTTTCAATAAAAGGATTGCTGGATACAACTGGTTTTGCAGCAAAGCAGGGGAGGATTGATGCCAACAAAGGGTTATAAATGATTGAACATGAATAAGTGATCTTGTAAAAAAAAAAAAAAAACTCTTTTCAAAAAGTATTCAGGTGGATTTTCAGCTAGACAAATGTTGTTTAAATATACACTTTTAAGTGAAAAACATTTTCAATGAATTCTGCACATTTTAAGTTGCTATTGTCCAAGGAAGGCTTTAGATAATAAAAATATAATAATATCAAATATAAAAATTATAAAAATATATGAATATTTGTTTGAAAAAAATCCTGATTTACCAGATAAAGTCCAGAAAAAATACTTTGTTTAATTCATTAGTTGAATCACCTAACTCTAAATTATATATTATATATGTTTAAATACATCAAGATCTATTATTGTTTTTTTACTGTTTTTGATCAAAATGTAATATCTGTAAATGGAAATTATCGGTATTGAAGTTACAAAACATAACACATTATGTTTAGTATTTAAAAATTAATTATTGATTTAAATAATTTGTTAATTTTATCAAAAATATATTGTGAAAGGCCATTATTCTTAGTAGTTGCTTCTTTCCATCTAATTCCCTCTATTTTATTTTTAGAACAATTTGTTCAGATGTTGCACAAGTACCTGTGGGCTTTTGCTCTGCAATCGTTGCATTGCCTTGGAGCATCTTTTGTAGTTTATAATAGAGTATTTTCGTTCAGCTCTTGGTTTGTTTTACTTCAGTCCATTACAAGTTTCTTTTGCTTTTAACCTCAGCTTCTGTTTCAGTCCATGCTGGTGCCTCTGTAGATGAATGTTGAAAAAAGCTTTCTCCAGCCATTCCAACAGATTTCCTGTTTACATCAGCCTGGCGTCACCATGGAAGAAAGTGTGTCCAAATGACTGGCACAGTGCTTGGCTCTTTTTGTCCTTTTCCCTTGACTCCCCTCTCTGCTGAATTCAAAATGGAGTCATTTGTTGCTTTCAGGATTTTTCAGCTTGTCGCCTCGGAGCTTGATTGTGTTTTTGCGGATGGTTCCAGCAGCCATCACCACACTGCCTTTTGACTTCAGCACACTGGAGGTTAACACCATTTCGGAGGAAAAGCGGGATTTGTCAACCGAGAGGAGAAGTGAAAGGGAGTGTACCTCCGTCCGACACAGTTTTAGTGAATGGATATCAATTCTAGGACTGCATTTGCAAGTTCACCCTTAAACTCTATTAGTGAGTACACTGAGAACGAGTGAGACGCTCTCCGCTTGGTATGGTGAGCTGTCGTTCTGCTTTCTCTCGCCTCTCGTACTTAATATCCTGTAATGGAGAAGGGGTCAGGAGAAACACCTGAGCACAATGTGTTCTGAGCCTGGAGAAAACAAGGAGAGAGGGAAGGGAAGGGCGAGCGAGAGATTGCCACTAACAAAAGGAGAGATATTTTGTCCTCCATCTACAGGGGACATTTGAGCCCGGGATGCGCTTCACCGCATGCCCACCCGTGTCTCTCTCTTCCTGGGTCACTGGACACCTGCTCACTCCCCCGCAGGGACAGAATGAAGAGATGGAGAAAAGCGCACACAAACACTCTTTTTGGAGTTTGTGGAAAAGAGGATTTATTTTCCTTTTAAAGTAAAACATTTAAAGTTGAAGTAGGCACAATTTAAAATACATTTACTTTTACAAACCCAATTGCATAAAATAATCTCCAGTGTTTTGTGGTTTTTAAAATCTATTTTGAACATTTATAATTTATTAAGAAATGTAAAAAAAAAATGGTGTATTTTGCTAGTTGTTGCCTTACAGTAAAAACAGTGTTTTCAGCCTCACTTGGATTGTTATGGATAAGAGGGTTGCTTAGAAGACAAATTGTTGTTGATATATGTAGTTTTACTGTTATGTCTTTAAAACAACTGGTTGCATATGTTTGTATATGTTATAAATACAAATAATTATAATAGTTGTATCCATCTAGTGTAGCAGTTCCAATAGTTTGTTTTGTTTTTTGCTAACAATGCAGGGCCACAATTGTCTATAGTTTTTTCAAAGTCTGTGGGAAAACTATTTTAAATAAAATTTTGTCTATTTAGTTATTAAAATGAAAACATATTTAAATTATATTTTGCTAATACTGTTAATTATGTACATAAATTTGAGTAATTTTTTTACATTAATAGTTTTGATTATTTAGCTAATTTATGAACGTAGCATTTGAAACTAGAAGTTATTTTTATTAGTATCTTTAAATAGTATTAACACCAAGTTTCTGAAAATGTATCTAAAACATATCCATTTTAAAACATTTGTATTAAACTACTGTATTGTCTGCATTCAATTAACTTTATGATGAAAAGTTTAATGACAAATTTGTATTATTATGAATTTGCTTTTGTTTTTTCTTGTAAATAAGTGTTATTTATGTATTTATTTTATTTTATTGAATTGATCTATTTTTTGCAGCTAGTAGCACATTTCCACTGACATTATTATTGAGTCTGTGGTTGGAATGTATTTTTTGTTTGTGCACTTGTTGACATTGTTAGGAAACACAGCCTCATACATACTGCATGGGTGTCATGGAGGGAGAGCAGAGCTTAAACTAGCAAAAACCTCAACTGTCCACTCGGTTTCTCGTTAGCATCCCTCCCCAACTGGGGTTTTAACTTGCTTCCATCAGTTATTTTAGATTTCGGGTGCTTTAATCAAAAGTTGCACTGCAGATGTGATCAAGTTTACCCTGCTGTGAGCTATGGAGCATTAGTCCGAGCACCCAACTGAGGGAGAGAAACTTCCATCATAGCATCTAAACTCTCCTCATGTTTAAAAGCCTGTGAAGCTTCTTCAAAGGATCTGACACAAACTTCTCTGTCCTGACAATCTTTTTTTCTTTTCTTTTTTTTCTGTCTGCTTGGAATGTCTCTCTCGAACGCTTGTGAAGACCATTTGATTTGGGTCAAGAGCTTGCATTTTGTCCACGCCTGTGTTGGGCTTGTAAATCCACTGAATTTCCTCAGCAGTCATAACCAGTGGTCAAGACAGATTTATTGTGTCAGGACTTTCTCAAGCACTCTTTTCTATTACGTGCATTGCCGTGAGCAGTGATGCTCTGTCTGACCGTTTCTGCTGAATCACCCGTGGTGATAGAGACCTCCGGAGGGGATTTTTTTCTGCTCAGTGGCGTGAAGTGTGCTGGTCCTTGCTCTCTCTGTAATTTAAAGATGGTCATAGGTGTCAGCCTAATGAGATTAAGAAAAATGCGTAGACAATTACACAAATCCTGTAAATATCGTTAATGGTTTAGTCAGTCCGCCAAGGCAGTTAAGTGCAGTGATATTCCCCCATAGATTTGTTGGTGTTAACATTCACACTTATTCACAAAACCTAAAAGTTTAATGAGCTAGAAAACCAAACGCATGTGAATGTGGCAATTTAACAAAAAACATTACAAAAGTTCTCTAAAGGAATTGAATATGAATCTAAGCATTCCATCTTGTGAATGTCCTAATGTTTTGTAAATTTGCAGTTAAGAGCGTCTTGCTTCCTCTTCAGCTTCAGACTAATGGTTTTTCAAATAGGACCGCCTTTATTGGGTGTGTGATTAAATGGGCTGCATAGAGATTAATTTGTTGGGGGAAGTTTGTAGAACGTAGGTTTTTAAGCACGTGATGTATTTGTCTTGGGAGAGAAATATTGCATACATGAGGGCAGAGAAAAGCAAATGTTTTTCTTGTTATAAAATGAGTTCTTAATTTAAGCATTTGGCATTCATATTTTGAGGCAGAGAGCAGGAATGAGTTTAAAAGCAGTGCATTCGTTTGAGTGAAGTGCTTTAGGGGTGCTCAATCTGAGATGTTGTCGAAGTTATTGATATGCGTGTTTAAGTTAAAAGGCTGGAATATGGTGTTGATGACAAGAACAAGCTGAAGGGAACAACTTTGCAAGAACACCATTGTGAAAAGCACTTTAAACAGAAAAAACAAGCTAAACGTGTCTGTATAAATTACAATGAAAACTGTAGCTATAAAGACAATAATAATAGAAAAAATATTAAACACTGTTAAACACAAAACAATTTGATTGTTGTAAAACAGCAGCAGCCTTAATTTAGGTTTGATTGATCTAAAATCCATGATATAAATGTGGCCTGTTTTAAAACATAAGTTTTATGAGTAATTACAGATTATCACAAAAAGTAGGTGCTACATAACAGAATGCGCTTCCCTCTCTGCGCTACCTCTTAAACATGCTTTCACAGATCCTTTATTGACAGCATAAAACAATATTTTGCAGAAAGGTTTTTTTTTTTGTTGAGATATTTACCGTCAGATATTTACCCTTCTAATACTATAAGATTGTTATTGAAACAAGGAATTACTTGACTAGATAACTGTCAAGGTAGTTATAACTGTGCAAAGTTCCTCTGAACTGATTTTTCACTAGAGTAAAGTTGATCGTTTAAGTGGGGGCCCACACTAGTTTTGTTTTGTTTCTTAAATAAATTCAGTGTAAAGTCCACTTCCGCTCTAAGTCCGTCTCTGTTTCCTCCAGGCACATTTCTTTCAGTCTTCCACTTGTTCAACAAGCCAGCAGCAGTAGACTTTTTTTTTTTGAAGAACAAAAGGCTACCTTGCGGCTTAAATCTCGCTAAGGTCTTGCCACTCAAAGGTAGCTTTTCTAAACTCATCTTAAACCAAAGAAAGGTGAAATAGAAAGTAAACAATGCAAACAGAAACGAGAAAACGTGTGGTTTGATTCCATCCCCTGCTATGGATGAATGACCACAGGTTTCTGGCATCTCCAAAGGCTAAACCGAGATGCATTGTTTTCCCGTAAGGGTCATGAACCCACCTTGCCAGTGTTACAGCGAATGTGAGTGTCTCTATTTGAAAGAGGGATGAGCTATCAATGGCTCACTAAAACGCCCTTATCACTCACAACACGAGGCTGTTTACTGAGAAACAAGCCACTTCCTAAAGGGCCCTGCAGCTTCAGCTTCTGTGTGTATTTGCCTCTGTGCTTGAAAAGGTAGGAGAATATTTTAAGTAGAGAGGATGGATAAGAGAAAAATGTTGTACTTTTTATTTATGAATAATTGCAGCACATGCAGATGCATCATGTACAAATCAATTACTGCTTTATTATCTACTCATGTCGAGTTCGTCATTTCATCACATCTCATTAGGTTTTGTTACTGTAACAAGAGCCTTGATTGTTTTCTCCAGTGAGATGATTTAGAAAAGTCAGGCCAGGGATCCATGGGAAAAGTCTGATTGCGTGATCAAGGCTCTAGAACATTGGAAATAAATCAGAGCATTTGAGCTACAAAAAATGATTTTACCATCCTTGTGTGGCAGAAGTAATAGAGGCACTTATTAAAATCCCCAAGGACAATTTAAATCATGTGAATGCTTGTGCAGTTTTGTCTACACTTGAAATGTAAAGAGTTCAGATTCAAGGCGATTGTTTCCTTAATGAGCATCTTTATTGCCTCTTATGTGAAGGGTCAGTGATTTCACTTGTTTGAAGATGAGTATCTCTTTTGCTCATCTTGAAAAACAAACAACTGAATATAAGCACATGAAGCTTGGGGGATACACAAAAGTTATTTAAAGCCAGAGTGTCCCAGTCGACACACTATGCACACTTTTATAGTTGTGAAATGAGAATCCAGTTCTGTTTTTCAATGTGTAGTATAGATAGAAAATGGTGTCCGAGCAGTACCGGAGTGTGTTCTTTCTCTAGTTAGACTCTGCAGTACATATGTATTCTCAATCGGCTGGTATTATCCAGAATGCACTGCGCTTACATCACTTTATAGAAATAGAAGCACATAAATTGTTGTGGTGTTGTATCTACTGTTTTTTTAAGGAATCGAAAAGAAGTAGAAGTTCTTGAACAAGTCATGCGTAATGAGATGGTCAAAGCTACTTTTGTCACATGATACTCTCATCTTACATGCAAAAGGCATCTTCATTTTGTTCTGGAAATGAGTGTCCACGTTAAGGGTGCAGTATAAGTGTTTTGGATTGGGACGAGGCATGAGAAACCTTCATACTCACTGTATATGAAGTCTTCTAGAAGGCTATTATTTTCCAAAATACCTGAATAATTTTAATTCTCAAAACAGTTAATTTTGTAAACTACTTGTTTATTTTACTAGTGATGAATATTCTTATTTTCTAATACAAAACATGTAATTCCTCAAAAACATAAAGTGGTTAGCTATGCCGTAGTTTTGCTTATATACAGTGATTGGGATAAGACTCAAAAATGAAATAAAAATATACTACCAGAGTATATATATATATATATATATATATATATATATATATATATATATATATATATATATATAATGGTCATAAACTGCAAAAATGGTCATAAACATACAACTTTGCAAAAGGCATGGTTAGCATTGCTGGAGATTAATAAAACCTTTGTAAATGAGCAAACGTGATGGTTAGGGTTTCAAACAATAAATTGTAAGCAAACTGTTCATCATGAAAATATGTGTTTTTGTGTGTGTGTGTTGTCATGTTATGATAAAAGTCTTCCATTTGATTTGTGGCGGTCTTAAAAAGGTTTTAAAAAGGTTAAAGTTGACCTTATGATACCTGCAGATACTCTGTTTTATATTATGATATGTTTGACTTTTTGTCATGGTTTGTTGATTTTAAATGTTTTGATTGAGTTAATCCTTGTTATTGTAGCTGAACACTTTTACAAAGTAAGCAAAGTTTAAGTTGTCTATAATATTTCACGTCAATGTTAATTTAAGTCTATTGTTTCTATTCTATTACAGAATTCTACTTTACTTCTGTTGATCATGTTAACATTCCTCTCAGATAAAAGAAAAAGACGTGGATGATCAAAAATAACTCCTCCATTCTCAGGTACTTGTTCTCTCGCTTCCTGGTATTCTCCTGGGAACGAAACACACACACACACACACACACACACACACACACACACACAGAAATTACCCATATGGACCCATCAGTTTAAACACAGAGCTAATACAATGTAAGAGCACGGTAACCTAGAGCTCTTACCCAGAATAGAGCTGTTCAGTGGAGCGTAGCTTCAAAGATATTACAATCAGCGGGCATCAAAGTCCTACAACATCAACCCCAGACTGCGAATCCGCATCCAGTCGTCTCGCAATATACCCGTCCATGTAGATTCTGTGATTCAGCATTCAGCTGGAGACTTCTTCCCTTTGGTTCTTTTTATGATCAGGTAACAAGCCCTTGTGAAGAAAGATCAAGTAGAATGAAATCAGGATAGGAACACTGAAGAGTAAAGTTCATTATTTGGACCACAAGTGGATTCTTGGGAACAGATGTAAGCACGGGAAGGAAACGCAGATAAATGTGGACAGGTTAAAGGTCTTTTGTCAGGAAACATCAAATCATTCGTTCAATCAGCAAACTGATTGATGGTCCTGATTAAGCAGCTCTATCATCTAACACATGTGAGGCACAATTAAAACCATTTCACCCTCAATTATATGCATTTAGAGTGTAAGCAGATGCGCAAGGAGCACTTTTTGTTGTCTTTCTTTTGTGTACTTAACAGAACTTAGGCAAACTAATCTGTGCGCAGTGTATACAAAGCAGTGTTGGCTGATTGAATGAGCGCTTATCTCTGTGAACTCAGCACAAATGCAAAGCAGCTGTGTTCCCTTAACACACAAGAGAAGTCCCACACAGAATAGTGCAGACCCTTCTCACCCCCTCGTTTTGGATCCTAAAGGGTGGAAAGATTGAAAACAGACTCCGCTACAGGCTCATTAAAGTTCCACGTAGTTCACTTATGTTCGATTGTTGGGATAGTCTAGTTGCTGGGATCACACCAGAGTGGTCAGGGTCCCGGACTACAATGAAGTTCTCATAGAAACAGAACCGGGAATTTCTGCTGCAACCTGGCATTGCTGTGAAAGTCCTACCAACACCTTGCTTTGAAATGTAGTGATCTGGGTAAAGTTAATCACGGCTCGTAAAACAGAGTTTAAAACAAGCGCCATTATGGCAGAGACGTTATGAAGCAGGGCTGGCGGTGTAGTGGCATTAACTGTGCTTTGTTACACTTGCATACAGTCATTAAAGAGCACTCTCCACAGTGGCAGTTTCCAGATCCAGGCTCTGACTGATAGAGTGACACTTTCACAAGCCGTGAGTGAGAGCTGCACACAATAGGCCATGTTAAACCAGGCTGCCTAATCGAGCATTAACGAGCCACTTTTATAACCCTCCTAACCTGGCTTTTCCCTACAGTCTGCTTGCTGGATTCCGTTCAGATGTGCTTTGAGACAGTTATTTATATATTACAATTTGGAAATGTTGGCTTTTCATCACCACTCTTGAGTTTTTGCAGAGATTGTCTCTCGTGTGAGGTTTTGCCCTTGTGAATTGAGTGCTACAGAGGAGTGGATTTCTCTCTGCACTCTTGGAATTCAAATATTAGTTTTTCAGAGAATTTTAGGAAAATGGACTGTGGATATGTGATGAGAAAGTGGATGGAAAGGCAGAGAAGCTTCTTGTCAGATGCATTTTTACAAAGAATACAAGTATTTTTGTGAAAGTATTTTTGTGTTTTATAACCAGTAAACAGTTACAGTTATGTGTATATATATATATATATATATATATATATATATATATATATATATATATATATATATATATATATATATATATATATAATAAATCTACTCAACCAATACAGAAAAAAATGAAAGATCTACATACTCTAATAGATCCAATTGTGGTGTTTATCCGCTTGTGTTACAGATCCGATATGGCCTGTGACTGTATAAACAGGAGACAATCTGTTGGATTCCAATATTCTCAGATTTATTTTTGCCTCATTCAAATCTGTGAATAAATGAGATGTGAATGAGATGTACTGTATGCACCTGCTGTGTAAACCTGGGATCACACTAACTATGACTGGTTAATCTTCAGTGGCTGGGTAATCGGTGATGCTGAGTGTTTCTACTTTTGCTTGAAAATGACTGTTCATAAAAGTCACTTATTTGCATAAAGTTGCATTTTCTTAGCTTTACTGCTTGTTTCTGGTCACAGACAGCCCATATGTTATCAATTGAAAAATAAGTGTGTTGCTGTTTTTAGGGGGTTTTGTAAGTTTTCTTATGGTTTAATCTGATTATAGTCATAGTTGACTACATCATAATTGATTTTCAAAGAGTTGGTTAATGAATGCAGTATAATGAGACATTTCAGATTTTAGTCACTAGAAAAAGATGATCTCTAAATCCAACTGAAATAGCTTGGTGGAAAAATACACTAGTGTTTTTTTCACCCTTTGGGCTTAAGACAATGGCCAAAAGTTGTTGTTTTGTTTTATTTTATTAATTTTTTTGCTTGTTTTACCATTATTATTTTTTTTTACATGCTGATTAGTGTCAATACCGAACAGGCTTTGTGTCAAATTCTACGCATCATGAAAAAAATGCTCAGTTCCTGCTCAAACAGGAAGTGTAGTAATCCGATCTTTTAGTTCAGTTTGTTTTTGTACATTGACGTGAGTTTCTGTTTAATTCCTTATACATAAGGAATTTTGAAGCATAGATGAAATCCTGCAGGCCTGAACTTGAAAGCTGTTTTTGTAAGACTGATTTTGTCTCAGCAACAGTGTAAGCAGAAGCCACTCATGGAGAGCCAGAACATGGCAATGAATCAATAGCTTACAAATCGCTTGGGGGGGTTGGTGCCATATATCACAATCAGCAAAAGCTAACAATGCACCTCTAAAGCCCAAATGATATGTGTCACCCTGGTAAATTTGAACGAGAGGGCAAAAATAAAGCAGTGAAGAGTGAGGGTGGAGAACTTCCTTTGTGGAATTGTTGTATTGTTTCAAATGTTCAGCAACTTGCTAGACTAGTATTTGTAGCTTGTGCTGCGCATGTTTTTTTATTTGTGTGTTTGTTTTGGAGTTCTGGCATCATGCTTTCATTTACAATAGTCAATAATGAACAATATATAATACATATATGTACATACATGCATATACATATAATTGCAAAACATCTGCAAACCACTTGATGAACTGGAAGGACATTTAAGTTGAAATAGCTGCTACATATAAAGAAGAATATATTAAAAGAATGGTACTCTTTTGAGGTGCATCATGACTGACATAATATACAGTTTGTGAGCTGAGCAGTGATAAAAAATAAAAAAGGCTTCTTGAAGAAATTTAGACTTTTAACGTTTTTCCGACTTTAAAATTCCCTCTTCAAAAACAAATACATCTTTTAAAAAGTGTAGGACTTCTGTAAAGTATTTACAGTTCAAACTAGGGTTAATGTCACTCATTTTGATGGATGATATTTTTCAAATACAGCAAGGTTCTAATACAGCACAGAAAACAGCACTATTTTATACACAGTAAAGTCAACAGAGGTTTTGCTCTGTTCTATACGTCTCTAGAGTTAAATTGAAAATAATGAAGTTAAACTTGTTTTGAAAAAAAGAAAGAAAAAAAGATTAATACATGTATATATATATATATATATATATATATATATATATATATATATATATATATTATTATTTATATATGTATGTATCTCTATATATCTCTCTCTATATATCTCTCTCTCTATCTCTATCTCTATAGCTCTCTCTCTCTCCTCTCTCTCTCTCTCTCTCTCTTCTCTTATCTGTGTGTGTGTGTGTGTCTGTCTGTCTGTCTGTCTCTCTCTCTCTCTTCTCTCTCTCTCTCTCTCTCTCTCTCTCTCTCTCTCTCTCTCTGTGTGTGTGTCTCTGTGTTGTGTGTGTGTGTGTGTTTTTTCCCCCCTCCTTCGCTTTCCCCTTTGTCGCCTGTTTTGGTTAATCCTAGCGTTGTCTGGCTTTTCCCCCCTTCCTCCTTCCCTCTCTCTCTCTCTCTCTCTCTCGCTCTCGCTCCATTTGCCAAGAGTCCAGTGCACCTTTTACACCATATTTAATTGGCCCGGTTACTACGGCATAATTTAATTAGAAAATGTGGTGTAATTGCTGATGAAAACTTGCCTAAATGTGTGTCTCTTTTCTCCCCATGCTGCCCAATGTTAAGATCAATTGAGTTTTATAGGTCACTTGGGACATTAATTTTTTGGATGGCCGGCAATCATCCTTTTTAATGATACTCCAAAAAGGCTCTCTCAATTAGCCTGTCTGTCTGGACAAAGAAATCATTCATGGCTTCTAAGGGAAGGAGGAAGGTGCAGAAAGGAGAATCTGGGAAATTGCAGAAAATATGTGAGAAAAGTGGAAAAGGAACCCAAGGAAGATTAATCAGGCTGCACATAATGAAACGAGCCACTGACCTTGCCTTTCACATGGGGATGAAAGAAATTATGAAGCTTGTGTCTAGAATTGAGGAAAATACACTACTTGGATCAGTTAATATGGCGTAAAATGTGGAATAAATTAGTAGATGTTCCCAAAGCTGTGTTGAAAATGTGAAGATTGCTTTCTAAAACAGTCTTTGAATAAGCAAACAAACGAGCTGTCAAAATTCCTTCAGATGACAGCTGCCTTCCCAGTGGCAGGAAGGAAGATGTGAAAGCCACATTTTGGGGGATTTGAACATTTCTCTTTGACATATCAATAATTAAAGGTGTCTCGGTTTCTTTTTAATTAATTTCTCATTAATTTCAAAAAGCACGTCACACCACTTCTATTACATCTACCAGAAATTAAAAACTTCACGTTTCGCCTTGTTCACTTTAAGTGTCATCTCAGGATGAGAGAAAGCATAAGTTGTTTGTATTAATCTTTTAAGGCCTCAGAGCTTTTTATTTGTTGTTGTTATTAGAGACACTAATGCATGTTTTATTTTGTGATGTGTTTTGCTTGTCATTGTTTGACCTATGCTGGCATCCACCTAGTGAGCCTGAGGTCAGGGAGAAACGTTTTGCTGGCAGTGTGTCAGAGAGAAACCTTAGGGAATACTGCCTTAACACTTCCCAGAGCTGCTAGTCGACAACTTTTACAGATACATGCTCACATTCTTCCTCAAAGTCCTGTGCCTGCATTTCCTCAGCCTCCAAAGGAATATGGGAAATATGACATACACAAGTTTCTTGTTTCTTAACCGACTCTTCACTGCTTGAGCGCGCGAGGGTCACTGAGCTGGCTGAGCGCTTCAAGGACACAAACTCCCTATTCCTGTTTCCCACTCCTTCTTTGTCCCCTGTGTGGCGCTGTGTGAGCGACAGCCCCAGAGGCTTCTGGGATATGTATGGAGCTTGCTGTTTAGAGCAGAGAAGCTCTCTGGTGACTCAGAAAACTCACTGACATGTGACATGAGGTGACAGACCAGTACATTTCTCTCTCTCTCTCTCTCTCTCTCTCTCTCTCTCTCCTCTCTCTCGTCTCTCTCTCTCTCTCTTCTCTCTCTCTCTCTCTCGAGAATCTGAACGGAATGATGGACAAAAAGGAGGAGTGCTGAGCTACAGACTGGACAGAGGTTAGATGGAGCAGATGAAAAATATATAAATAAGAAAAGCAGAGGAGATGAAAGAGAAGGAAAAGACACTGTGGTGTGTCTACTCATGTGATGTATTAACTGTTCCTGTTCCCAGAGGCACCATTCCACAGCCCGGTTGCTGTATCTGCTGAGAAGGAGAAAAGCCAGATATTTCTGCCTCACCCCCTCGAGATTTTTCTATCGCCTCAAATCGACTTCTCTCTCTATCATTGCATCCATCCATCCCAGCGTCCTTTCACCCTTTCCACTTTTCCTGGCTGCTACAGAATCATAAAACGAATATTTATTGAAAAGAAGTCAAAGGTCTTTCACTAGCAAAGCTGGCTACTATTCATTATACAGTTTTTGAATGCTAAAAATGATCATTGATTACGCAAACAAACATAATAATAGATAAGTAATAATAGGTAAGTTTCAATCTCACACCTAAAACAATAAATGCATTGTTTTAAAAGCAGAGCCAAAGTAAATACATTTCATTAGATGTACTTGTAAACGTGAATGCTTCTATTTGATCCTAAATAATAAATAACCCCACTTCTGAGCATAGAAAAAAAGTCATGAGGACTAATTTAATATGGGAAAAAGCTTCTTGAGTTGTCCCCCAATTTTGCTGCAATATGATTGGCTAGTATTAAATATTTTCGCTAAAATTATTCTGATTCTAAATCGAAAACATAAATACTTGAAAAGACTCCAAGACCTAGTTTTGTTACACAAAGCAAAAATCAATCTTAAAGATAATCCTAGCTGTGTAGCAGAGCTTCGGATCCATTTGTAGCCATCTCCTTTGTTAGCAGAACATCAATGAGTGTGGTGGAGAGCATCTGCCAAATCAAGAAACCATGAAACATTAGAAGTACACAAGGCCTGAGCTGAAAGTGGCCATGTTTGATCCAAATGAATAGCACTGCCTGAGTTAGCATAGGCGCCAGCCGCTAATCATTGATTTTTATGCTTCTTATCAGTAGTTTAGCCAGAGAGGCCTCTTATGCTGGAGCCGCTGGTGGCACCAGCGTTGTTGCCTCTGTCTATGGGTTTTTCAGGGGCGTCCAGCCTGTCTGTCCTCCAGAGCTCTCAAACACCACCTCAATTATAGATTCTGATTCTAACGCTCTTCTGTGAAATACTATCCCATGATACAAGAGTTCCAGGAATGAAGGTGTTCTCACATATTTCAGAACAATTCTACCACGCACTAGAAGCAGCACTCGATAGCCCTCCTTTTCATGATCAAGATATTCCACAATTTGCCTGCTAATTTAGTTTCATGCATGCGTAGGATAATGATGTGAAGTACATATTACTAGGGCTTGCAGCTAGAGGACCACTCAAGAATAAGTATAACCTGGATGTAATCAAATTTTCATTTTCCTATGGCGCTTGAGACCTGTCATGGCTGTTTTGAAAGCAATAAATGTGTGTGTGTCTGGTCTTTTGGCCCAGCTGACCCAGGAAAAAAGCTTTAACTCTGTTTTTGACACAAAAAAGCCACTAGCAAATCTGTTTAATGTTGGCTTTAGCAACTGAAAAGTCATAGGTCATGGTTTCCATAACTGCTGATGCTTAACAGTGTGCAAATCGTACTTTGACAAGAATGATGTTCGGTGGTGTTTGGAATTTTGGTTGCTTTACACTATACATCCACTCGTGCATTCATTTCACTTACTTATTCTTTGCTTAATACCTTGTTTTAGTTTAAATAATGCCAAGGCTTGTTTGCTTTCTAGTTTAAAAATATTTATTGCTTATATTTGCTTATTTAATTATACTTATTTATTTGTTTTTATTTGTTTATTTTTTATTCAAAATTCTCAATACATGATATCAAATGGAAAAACAAAAACATAATAATTTTAACTAGCTACAGAGTGGCTAAAGGGGTTTCCTGTTAAGTGTTTGTAACTTAATATGTGCCTGAATAGCATTCACTGGGAAAAGGAACAGATTTATGCAATCACCAAAACGAGCATATCCCTTAACTAATAACACCTTGTTGTTTCTTTAAAAAATAAAACCCTCTCTGAAAAACCCAAAACTCCCCTGTTTGTCTCCTCTACCATTTTTGAAAAGCTGAATACCTTACATTTAAATTTGTTTCAACAAATGGTATAACATGTTTAATCATTAGAATAGTTTTTTAATCTTTAAATTAAAGAAGCTACTTTTAATAGTCAATTGATTAATTAACCATGATCTTTTTATAGTCTAATCTTGCTTAAATAAGTCATATACAATGTTTAATTTAGTGTAATGTTGTCAATTATTGTTGTTTAGTTAATGGTGTCACAAATTACTTTTTATTGTTTCGCATTGCCTTGGAAAAAGTTGAAACGGCAGTAACTAAATGGCTATGGAGAATAACACTGTCTTTATTTATGCACAGATGCAAGTTTTATTGTAACATAACCGCATAAGCGTGCGTGTGTGTTAAGGGGGGTGGGGGGAGGGGGCCACAAAGAACACATTTATGCTCTTCTTTAAAACTAGCATCAAGGGTTGAGTTGATGAAATTCAGCTTCCGTCACTTATATTTGATTTGGAGAGAGAGAGAGAGAGAAGGACAAAAGGATAGAAGTTCCAGTTGTCTAATGTTTCACCGGTAGTGATTGCATGTGTGTTGCAAGATGTTGCATATTTTTGTATCAATAAGTGCATTTGTCCTGCACACGATAGCTTCTCTGGGAGCATGCTAATGAGAGGATTACAGAAATCTTTTTGCAGTGCATTATTTCTTTTCATATCACAGTTCCTTCACTTGTCACACAGCCCCACAAATGTGTCATCAGTCGACAGGAAGGAAGCCTGTTGCTGTTATTCCTGGGTGAAAACTTGACTCTTGCTCACGTTTAAATTTTGCAGGTGGAAATTAATGTCAATTAATCTTAGCAGTCTCTGGTGAGCTGGGTTTGAAGGAAATTTGCATCTTTTCCATCCTGAACTGATAGATGCTCGAAAGTTGGGTTAATTTAAATCAACGAGGAACATCTTGTCTACGGACATTAGAAATGTCAATAACAGCCTTTGGCAGATGCTAAGCCATCAAAGTGATTTATGCTAATGGTGATATTTTTGTAAGATGTCCATATTAGTCAGTGGGAAGCAGCAGGGAGCAAGGGAGAAGGCTCTTTTGATTGTCACCGGGATTATGTGGAGGTTTTTGAGGGTATTAAACAAGAAATGAGGTTTGTCTTTGCAGTGTGATTAGAGTAAGGCACTTAGCATTAGCTGCTTCCCTTCTTCATATTTGCCCCTTGGAGATAATGCAGAAGCAGACTTGTCTGTTGTAGACATTGGGGATTATTGGATTGCTTATACAAAGAATGTGAGAATGTACCGCCTTCAAGTTTACAGAAGACCATAATACATTCTACATTTCTTTAAAGAAGTATATGTACTCATAAAACTTTTATGAATTCTGTTTAAGTAAATAGGTTAAGCATCGATTTTGCCAAACGATCCCTGGGACATTTTTTAACAGAACATATTTGATACAGTGACTTCCCACTGAAAAGAGAATTCAGGTGACAGAAGGTGAAGAGGTGGTGTTTTTTTTTCCTTCACATGTGCTCTCAGTTTGAACCTTACACACTTGTCATGTCTGTTAACAACACATGCCGCCCAGTATAGCGTAAAATCACTCCCTCATTCTCTGGAATAACGTGATCAGTTAAAAGCAACTTCCCTCAAGGAGAATCCAAAGATGCAAGCTGTTCTCGATCAAATGGCCTCAATTGTAAGAATGACTGCAGAGAAGAGAGATGCCCACACTAAGGTTTCTCTCAGATAAAACATCACACCTCACCCCTGAAGTCCTATCACACTTTAAACAGTGTGTAATCTCTTGTGCTAATGTGCTGTACTGCATTGCTAATCTGCTGTAGTGAGTCCGCAGGTCTCCCATCTCTTGCTGCTTTGAGGACTTGCTCTCTTTTAGCGTGTGATGGATGCAGCTCTATGTGTTTTAACTCCCCGCTGAAAAGTCCAGTGTAGGTGGTCCCCAGCATATGGTTGTGTGATATTCTGCTGTGCTGGTGCCTCTACTAGGCATCCTAACCTACTTGTGTAGTGAAATTTCCTTCAAAAACTTTACATTTAGTGTATATTTATTGATCTTGGGTCTGGTTTATTTTGTTTGTTGGAATAGAGCGGTTCAAAGAAAAATATATTTTAAATTAAGCTAATTCTAATTCTTAGAGAATATTACTTTTGAGATGTAGCAGAATTGTGAATCCATTCATGTTTTATAATTTATTTTTATAAATGTAAAAATGTGTATATATATATATATATATATATATATATATATATATATGCAAAACCTAAAACAACCCAGAACAAAAGCCAAAAACTTAATTAAAATACCCATAAATCTAAAGATGGGTTTCTTAAAAAGCAGGAGAGCACATAGTCCAATAAAGCAAACTTGATAAAGAAACTTGAAAACGGTCACTGAAAACCTTGCCACATGTTCACAAAAAGCATAAAAGGGCCAATATTATAGCAACACAACTTTTAGAAGACGTTAGGACATAAATGTGTACGTAACTAAATTGGAGTGATTCCATTTCATTGAGGGTTTTTTTCTGCAAAACTTAAAACTTAAAAAGCAAAATAGGTGCAAATCACAAGCTGTTTTCAACTGATTACAGTATTGTCATAATGAGATTTTCCCACTCCTAAATATTGATTGACAGTCACACATTTGCTCACCATTCGTCAGTTCACAGCAAATTTACATAGCACGACCCTAAAACAGCATTAATTGCTGATGCTCCATAATTGGAAGCTTTTAACTCAAATATGTAAATATGTAGCAAATATGCTTGGCATGTTCAAGATAACCAGAAGGTCAATATCACCTCTTATTATATTCCAATAATATTGACCCTTTAAATCAATAATATACACACTATCCATGTGCATCCATCAAGAACTCACAGGCATGGAAAACATACCAAACACTGGACATGAGAAAAATATCCAACAATAGCACTCAAAAAGAAATGTGACAAAAACATGGTTGAGAGATAAGACAACAGAAAGCCCAGATTTCTGAGAACCATGGAGCGTCAACCAATATTAAATTGTCATGTTCCTACAGATCGTATCTACTTTGATTTGATTGTTATTTAAATTGAGGCCTGAATCCCCTCTGCATTCTAATCTCAGTTTTCAGGTTGAAGAGATTTCGCTACCTGTTTGGAGGAGTGTGGCCAGGATCAGGTTAGCAAGGGCACAACACAAGACACGCTGCCAGCAACTCTGTGAAGTTCTGTCGCTCTCCACTCTCCTATTCCTTTTCCCTCATTCTTTTTTGACAGCCTTAGGGGTTGTGTAACCATGTCAAATACGGTATCAGACGTGAAAGACAGCTAGAGAGAGACAGACTGCGTGTCGGAGTAGAAAAACAGGGTGCTAGCTGAGAAATGCATCAGGGAAGGGGGCCGCAGAATGTGAAACCTTAAAGCAAACGGACATAAAAGTAAGTCGAGCTTCACCTAGACTGTAAATGAGAGACCTGTGGAGAAAAGTGGGAGGAAGTTAAATAACATGTTTCGCCTCGACATGTTCTACTCAGTAAGAAACACCTTACGTTTCCCCAGCCTACTTTTCCAACTTTAATGCCCCCTTGGCTTTAGTATGGACGGAAGGTTTTATTTGCCTGGGCAAGCAAGGAGGGAAAGCATGTGGGCGCAGGAGGCTGCAAAGAAGAAACCAAGCAGAAGGGAAGAAAAGGCGGTAGCTGCAGTTGGCCCTAATTATTTTTGCGGCTTACAGTGTACTTTATGTCAGCCTTTGGAATGATTTACACACTTGGGAACATTATGAGGAAGCTTTGTGTTTTGCAGAGGCTATAGGAGAGGGGAGAGGGAGAATCAGCCAGCTCTGTGGTGCACTGTGCCCTAATGAGTGCCGACACAGCCTGCGCCCAACACAAACTACATTACCAGCTGTCGGCCATCTTGTTTTAATATGCCCTTAATGTTGCTGCTCTCCACTTAGCGTGTCCCCCCGCTCCTCTTTTTTCTGTTTTTGTTTCATCCCCATTTTTTAGTCTCTGCAAGGGAGTTAAAGTGCTTTGGTGGTTTTGCCTTTTTAAGGCTATTGGAAGGAGCCACCGCATTGCTTTTGTAACCACACACAGCTGGCACCGAGTCTGGGCCACAGCCATAGGGACTTTAATTGAAACACTATATGTGTTTATAGCCGCCTCTACCTCTCTGAGCCAGAGACAGTCCCATTGATGTCTTGTAATATTTTTCCAATGCATGTGCTTGTGTGTTTGAGACCCTTAGTGAGCAGAATCCACAAGTGTTCATGATTGGTTTGTGTGTGTCTGTGAGCTTTTTATGGCCATGTCTATGCATGTGTGTCAATACATAGGCAGGAAAATTACATTATCCCAGTTGTTTCTCTTAGACGGCAATGAGATTAAGGCAGGATTTTACTCCTGAGGTAAAAGATCCTAGAATCCCCTTCTAAAATTTCACAAGAGGTTTTAAAAATCTCAGTTTGCATACGTTTGACATTTGATTCCATCCTTTACAGTATATTCACTTGTGTTTAAGTCACTTAATACTCAGTTTTGAAGCACAGTACAAGAACGTTAACAGGGTAATTTACTAATGGTCTCATTACCACTTTATTTTGTAAGCCTTTTTGTTATACATTGAGTAAAATATTTGGTGCTTTGTTGTCAGACACCTACTGTTTCTACATGAATTGTTTTCAAGTTACTGTATATACTTTTGTCTCAAAATGCAGTATCCAAATGTTATTACAGTCTTAATTGTTTTTATTTAACCAAATGATAAATAGAAAGATCATTTAAAATTATAAAAAAAAGATCTTCATTATATAGGCTTTTATAAAATGTTGATGATTACAAATCTCTTTATCTAAACCTGATTCCATAACAAGACTAGAGGACAAATGTTTTTCCGGATTTCAAAAAGAAACTAATTTGCTATCAAATTATTGTAAACATTTTATTGCTCTGACTAGTATGATCTTTAATATTATTTAATCACCATTAGACATCTTGCTTTTAGAGCTGCTTCGAAACAATTTTATTAAAGCACAATGTAAATACAGTTTGATTGATTGATTAAGTATTCTCCAATTGAATGCCTTTCACTGAATAATGTTGCTTGATGCGTCTGTGAGCTGAACAAAGAAACCACCACACATACAGAGAGATCATATAGACTTTGTGCATCTATTTGTAAAAATAAAAAATAAAACTACTCTTTTTCTGTAGCATATTCAATTATTATTATTATTATATTATTTTTTCAATCAAATACATGTTAAATAAACTAAATTTTTGGCTGTATATAATCTGCATAATAATAATAATACCCAATTATGAGTGGAAATTATTATTTTTTTTTTATTTTCATTTATCAACTTTATATAAATAAATCCATGCATCATTACTACCATGAGATTAAACCATCTTTAACTAGTGTGTAGTAGTGCATTTGTCATTTGTTTGAGAAAACCAATCTTTAAATGTTTTAATGATTTATTATTATTGTTTTTTAAGCTAATCAGGAGACCTAAAATGTATCACATTTAAAATTTTGTTGCATGCTTGCTTTTATGCTTGTGTTTCAAGACATAATTTTTAGTATTGGGTAAATGCAAGTTCAATTAATTTTTATTCACAAGATTCTCAGTGGAAATATCAAAGACATCCTAGAGCTGAGAAAATGAGCTATAAAACACTCAGAATCCAATGAAGAGGTTTTTGCAATCTGACAGCCCCTGATCTTCTTTGGTGAGGCATGTAATATAAACACAGGCCAGAGATTGGTCGGATCTAAGGCAGAGAAAATGTTTACTAACTGATCAGGGAGCGCCAGCTTCAAAGCCAACATACACACACACACACACACACGACACATTTCTAATTAGAAACGCCAACAGAGAAAGGACAGATACACCACAATTAGCCCTGTATCAGAGAGGCTCAAAGCTTAAACTGATTCATTCTCCTTGTTTAGATTGATGCATCAGTGCAACCACTTCCAGGCCAACTTTGATTGTGATTTGTGCATTTCAATTGATTTTACAATTCCTGAACAAATGAGTGTCTACAACACGTTTTAACATTTATTTTCAGTCAAAGAGTCTTTAACTCTGTTTTACAGTTTGCAAAACAAGTGGCTTTATTTGTCACAATTGCAAGAAACATCAAAGTAAAAACAAACAAAAATTATTGAATTATTGAACTGGCAAAGAAAACCAACAAAAGTGATAAAACCAATAATATTATTGTTGTTGTTGTTGTTGTTGTTGTTGTTGGTATTTTAATAATTAAATTTAGTAATAAATAAAATTTTATCTATACGGTTTTAAATCACTACCCCGTTTTATTGAAATGCGTGGCTTAAATGAAAATATTTTGGAATGCATTTGAAAGTTGAAAGTATGAGATATGTTTTGTTTTGTTTTTTGCGAATCAATGAGCTTTGAGTTAAAATGAAATGTTAGCCATCAAAGCTTTAAAGCAAACAAAGAAATAAGGAAAAATACTTTTTTATAAGTTGTTAATATATCTTTCTTTTATTATTTGTTTAATACTCATACATACACTCACACACACACACACACGCATGTGGGTGGGTTTGGGTGTGTGTGTGTGTGTATGTGTGTATATATATATATATATATATATAAATGTTATAATATATATATATATATATATCATATAATTCTCTCTCTCGTCTCTCTCTATCTATATCTACCTATCATCTCTCTCTCTCTTCTCTCTCTACTATATATATAAAAGTATAAAGAACTTAACATAAAACAACTGAAATGTGTTGTTCTTTACCAGGCAATGTAGAATGCATACAACTTTGTAAACACTGACATTTACTGGAGTGTGCATATATACGTACTTCTTAATACACACACTCATAAAGTAATAGGGTTTCATCACAGGTCATAAAGGCAGAGATGTATGAATATGCTATGCACAGATGACAGCGGCAGTAGAATGCAGAATGACCTAACTTCTCTCAAAGGGCCTTTATCAAGCATGCAGAGGTCAAAAGGCTAAGCGTTATCACCATATCATGCTGTAAGTAGAATAGAGTGCACACCATGCATGCAAGATGTGTACTTTCCTTCAATGTGCAGGTGTTTACAGGCACACATTCCCTCCAGTGGGAATCAACAGAATAACAAGTGCATCTCCCTCTCCCCCGCCTCTCTCTCTCATTAATTGAGAGTTTTCATTAATATTTATTCACATGCCTCCTGCCCATCAATGAGTAATATTTGTGAATTTGCTTTTACAGTTTGTTTTTTTGTTTTGTTTTCGTCATCACAGTTTTTAGCTTTGTGGGATTACATTACATTTTATATTGTTGTTTTTAATACAGTGTCGAACTTTTTATACATTATAATGACTTAATGACTTAAAAAAAATATACAAAAAATATGCATTAATTCTAAAATTCAAATAACCAGGCTTTTAATGTCTACTAATGTAGACTGAATTCAAAAGGTCTTTCCAGTCAAAACCTGTAACTTTTTTTATTTGATCATGTGTTTAGGAGCTATCAATTGTCTTTTTCTAGCTTTGCACTATGTTATTATGAGTTTCTGTCTGGAAAGAGTGAGTGTGAATTGTGGTTAATGTGTGTGGGTTTGAGTGATCAACACTTGTCTGGCATGGAAGAAATGAGACGCTTATTTCTGCTAATCTGAGGTAAAGCCTAGTGACTCTTGCTAAACATGACTTTTCCTTCTCCCGCTGGAATTATAGGTGAAGGGTTTTACATTTATTCATCAGGAGAGTGCTTCCACTCAGAGGCATCTCACACGTTTTTAATTAAGTGTCCCTTTAACTTAAAAATGTTGCAGTTTTTGTGTTTGGGGTTTTCTTGTGAATAGTTGTTTTAAGAAAGGATGAGTATACTATTTATTAGCAGGCTATATTTGTCAGTGAGGTCAAATAGACTGAATTAGAACCATTTTTTTTTAACAAATGGACAATTGACGGGGAAAATCTTTTTAACCATAATGCAGTTTCTTCTTCTCCATGCATTTGAAAACATGTTACAGCTTTACATACATGTTGCAAGTAGTTCGTAGCACAATGATGTTCAACTAAAATTAAAAATAATTATTTCACAAGGGAGGGGGGGCAAGAGATTGAGCTTTTTTATGTATAATTCTTGTTTTTAAATATATACACCTATTTAGAGGTTCTAAAATATCAATCTAATATGTTTTAATTGTCTTAATTTTTTATAAGAATTAATATAGACTTTTGATGAGTAATTTTAAATCCAACTGGTATTTATTTTAGTATTTACATTTTTTATTAAATCCATTGAACTCAATTCTCAGACAAACTGATCATAGTACTGAAGATAGATTTCTAACACTTGAACACAAAACTGTCTTTTCTTCTCTATTTTCTCTACTTTCACCAATTGAAATCTCCATTTTCATTATCTCTATTTACTTTCATACTATGAAATTATCTTGATTCCTATTCCTAACCATGTAAACATATCCATGGTTGGCATAAAATGTGTCACTAACTGTACAAAGTTAATTTTTGTGCTTAAGGTGATGCAAACATCCTCAGATCAGTGCACACTTCTCAAATCCACTGTGATTGACGAAGTTAGTGAGGAAGAGAGTTGGAAAGTTATTGCGCTCACATTTCAGCTGGAGAGCTTCAGTGTTTTGGAGGATACAGCGGCCTGGCTCTGGACTTTTTTTTTCACCATACCCCTCAGTGTGGTGGACTTGGCTACATCTGCGTGTGTATTTGTGTGCGCGTCTTTGTGTGTGACAGCTGAATGGATAATGCCTTGGAGTTAAGGAAAGCCTAGAGTGAAACCAGACTCGCTGCCCTGCCATCAATCCGCCTGTCGTCTTCCTTTCCTCTCTTTATATTCGCCCCTCATGCTTTCTCCCTCCCTCGCTTTTTCTTTTTCTCTGTTTAATGCAGGCCTAACCTTTAAGAACTGTTTGGAAGAACTTATTTGTCACCTTCCAGGCTTCCAGCAGAAAAAAAGAGGGTCCAGTACCCTCTGGTTTTATTGGTAACCTGTAATGGAAGAATAAGAGAGAAGCAGAAATAAGAAGCTCGAGAAGATGGAGTGAGCGGATACATGTATCCATCAGAAAACAGTCAGTGCTATGGAAGCGAGGTTGCCCCATGGGGAAAAAATGAGCCCTTAGGAGCACTCATCCATTCTGAGAGTAAGCTGCCGTTAGTCCTGTGATTGTTACGTGACCCTCCTGCGGGTGATGAGTTTGCCAGCTAATCGTGTTCTTTCATTTTTTTTTATTTATTTTTGGTATTGCACTCTGCATTTTTAGTATACAACAATGACCTTTGGTCGTTAGTTTTATATAATCTTGCATATTGTGGAAAATGTTTGGGTTTTTAAAAAGACAATTTCACACTGCTCACATGGAGAGTGACCGTCTATTTCATTTTCACCATGCCATTTGACAAAGCAGAAAAGGTTTCAGTGGAGCGGAGGTGAGGGTCCACATTTAAATACATAACGGTTTTTCTGGACTGATGCTGTCACTAATTGTATTGTATCATTTTAAACATTGAAACAGCAGTCACATCTACTTCGAACTGTGAATTGTATGTTCCCTTCGTAAACTGTGCTCAGTTATTCATAATTGTATCATTTACTCATTTTAAAAAGCCGAATGGTTCAGGTACCTATAAATTAATGTTTTAAATTACGTTTTTGTTTCATAAAACCAAGTAAAGCTACAATGTAAACTAAGTTCAGACCAACACTGAAGCTACTTTTGCTATATGAATTTAGATTTTAGCTCACCCAATTGGAAAGTTTTTACAATTACTTTGACAACCTTCCATCTAAAAATGTGTTTCTTTGCACAAAAGCTCCCCTTCATGAAATGTTGCTTCTCATTTTGAGTTAGTATGTAGGAGTCTGACTGTAGAGACAAAAAGTCAATTAAATGACTTGTGCTTAAATTGCACACTTCAATTTATACTAGTGTGATGTGACTAATGACCGACTGAGCATTTAATGAGTAGCGGATTACAGAAAAATGAAGAGCGATGCCTACTGCCATACTGCAAAAAGTGTGATACATTTATGCAAAATTTAATGTGATAGTTTTATGAAATATTTGTTTTGTTTTGTTTTTACATATTTTGTCACAAGATATTTACCAAGATATTAGTTAGCAATTCAATTAAAATGAATAATCAGTGGTCTGGTGTGCTTTCAGTACTTTTAATGCAGGTGAAAAACCATCTGAAACCATCTCTCTCTCTCTCTCTCTCTCTCTCTCTCTCTCTCTCTCTCTCTCTCTCTCTCTCTCTCTCTCTCTCTCTCCTTTACTTTTGGACTTTCTTTCTCTTCTCTCTGATTCTCTGAATCTAAGGGGGTATTCTGGGCTGGTTAAGTTACTTTCTCGAGCTCTAGATGCTAGCCTCTTTGAATTTTGTCTGCTAAAAGCCCTGCTAAGTTCAACCAAACATTTTCTCTGGGATTGTTTTTTTCCCATACAAAGACCAAATACTAGTCTGTCCTTTTGAAAAGGATGGACGCTGTATATAAGTGTCTGATTGTCCTGTCGCTGTATAGAGGTCCTGGTGTTCATGGCTGCCGCGCTGCACTAAGCCTGTTGTGTGAAACTGAGCGAGCTTCTAGATTAGCCGGGCCTGCGTCGATGCGGCCTTTTGTGCCCACCGCCTTTCCAATCCTGCAGTCGTGACCAACAAAGCATGAAATGAGTAAATAACGCCTCTCGAAGAAAGCCCAACATTTCACACCATTGTCCACGCTCCCTTAAGCCGCTTAAAGACTTCAAATGCATCGCCACTTCTCTGTTCCTCCTTTCTTTTGAAGAGTGAAATGATAATGACAGTCATTGAAATATGTTTGTTTCTGTCTGTTTTTTGGGCTCTCGTAACTAAATGCCAAATGATACGTTCCCTGAGCATGACCACTGCATGCATCTGAGGATGTGTGATTTCCTGGAGTGATTTGGCACGTTCAGAAGGGATATTAGTGTTCAAAAAAAGGAGAAGGAGAAACACTGGGAGTTCCAGATCTCCCGAGAGCAGTGCTAAGCGGGAGCTGTTGGGTTTGAACTAGAGAGGATCCATCCCATCTGCAGCTCTTCCCTTGGATCACTGTCTGTCGTTCTTTCTCTCTTTGTCTTTGTCAAACATTAGCTAAGAGACCAAAAAGATATCTGGGCTAGCTGTGCTTGCTGGAGCAATGTAGTTCTAGCTGAAATGAGACCCACCATGAATATGCTGCGCAGATGCTCAGATGGGTTACATTGGAGGTCCATATGGCAGAAAACACAATTAATGAAGAACAGATGCATCTTAAGAGGTTGGAAATCTCCTTGTGTTATCATATTCTTGAATATGAGACAAATAAAGGATCTACATGTGATTCATGACAAACCCAGTGTTTAACATGAGGTTGATGGCCTGGACTGACTTGTGTAGGAATTTTGGTACCCGATGAATACTTTTGAAAGTAATATTGGCTTCTTAATTTTTGGATTTGACATTTGGGTCTTGTCACCATGATCATCAAATGAGTTCAAGCAAGCATGGCTTTTTAAAAAGCGTGCCCCATAAATTAATGATCATTCATTCTGAGTCAGAGATCAGGCTCTTTCTTTCTGAGTTCCCATGTTGATGTCACTTTTTTCTTTAGGTCTAAAAACAAACAGTCTGGTAGCCATCGTAGATCTTTTAAACAGGTCACGCTATCTAGGTAAAAGGTTACATTTTGTGAACCATTATTGTCTATTAGATACACATCTTTCAACACATAGTTCTGTTTATTTTTCTAATTGTATTTAGTAATAGTGTGTACATGTGTATATCTATACCGTTTAAGTATTTCGTATGTTTTCATGGGTTTTCACGGTGACACAATGGATAGCATGTTCACCTTAAAGCAAGAAGGTCGCTGGGTTGAGCCTCAGCTGGGTTAGTTGGCATTTCTATATAGATTTGTTTCTGTGATCACGTGGGTTTTCTCCGGGTGCTCCAGTTTCCCCCACAAGTCCAAAGACATGCAGTATAAGTGAATTGGGTAAAACAAAATTGTCCATAGTGTGTGAGTGTGAATGATAGTGCATGGATGTTTCCCAGTGGTGGGTTGTGGCTGGAAAGGTATCCACTGCGTAAAATGCTAGAGGAGTTGGTGGTTCCTTCCGCTTTGGTGACCCCTGAAAATAAAAGGGACTAAGTCAGCAAGATATATTTTCATTTTGTTTTGCATTATTGTTCATGTTGTTTGTTTGTTTATTTTTGAAGTTGTTTGTTCTTTTTGTTTTGCTTTCTTTGTACTCTTGTTTTGTTGCAGACCGTGTGGAAAGTTGACCTTAATGCATACTGAAGTCCACAATTTTAAACACCACAAATGTAATTCACTCATATTTCCCCACATTAAATTGCCAATACGTATCGATGCCAATACATTTTCAAGACCAGTCTAGTTTAAAAAGATCTTTCCATATACTCTTAACACAATTAGCATTATACTTACGTGACTCCATAATTACTAACTTTTTTTTTCTTCATTTTGTACCCCAAATGTTTTTAGTTATAATATGTACAGGTTTATAGATTATTAGTGAATGTGTTTCATTTTAAATAGTAATATTTATAATTAGTTTACTGAGTTATACCAACAACAAAATGTACTATACCTCAGCTAATTGACTATACCTTTGTAATTATTTAAAGTATTTTCATTTTGGTTTTTTATGTGCATTATTATTCATTTTATTTATTAGTTTTTTATGTAGTTTATTAGGTGTTAGTGTGTTTGTTTTGTTTTTGTTTTTTATAGTTTTTTTTTTTTTTTGCAGATTGTGTGGTCATTTCCGCTTAATAATTTGCCAATAAGTAATGAGAGGCAAATCATTTTTTTACAGTCAGTAAAAAAAGACCTACTTTAAAAAGATCAAACTTTTCGCATAATCACATATTTAAAATTAGTGTTTACTTACTTTGCTCCTTAACTATTTACTTTGTTTTTGTTTCTTGTTTAGTTTAGTTTTTTTTTTGCAGTTTTGTTGTGCAGTTTTTGTACCACTGGACATTGGCAGGGGATAGAGTTCAGCTTTTAGCAAAAAAGTAATGGTTATTTTTCTTTCCACTACCCAAATCGATTTTGCCATGCTGAGCAGGAAATGATGTTGGCAAACCACAAATAGCCTGCAGATGATGAGCTATTCGATGCTAATAATTTATTGGCTGCAGAGTCATGGGAACCCATTCGTTGATGAAGATTTATCAAGCATTTATCAGCAGACCCTCAGAGGTGAGTTAGAGAAGGGTGAGCCACAAGTTTTTAAAGCATTCAGAACTATTAGCTGATATTAGCTGACGTAAAGTGTCTGATAATAGACAAACAAATGAGTATTCTATTCGACCAGAGCCTTTGACGTGATCAATTTGCATGACAGACAGAGTCCAGATAAATGACAGCTCTACTGTCTGCAGCTTAACCTCAGATGGTGTTTTTTAGGAAACAATCGAAATCTTGCTCACTAACATCTTTAAGCATGATCTTTAAGCTTCAGATTATTTGTAATGCTTCTTGAAAACCTTAAATTAATGCTAAAAGAAAGTTTCAACTGTGAAAACCAAATGAATTAAAAAATACTTGATACAGCCGGCTCACAAACTGTAACAAAAAAGGACGACCGATGCATGTTTGAACTTTAAAATGCTCATTACATAAATCAAATAAAGAAGTTAGGCCTAATTAAAGGAGGTAAGAATGATTGGTATATCGGCACTCCTAGACGAATCCCAACTGGACATCGACGCACTGCCTGGAGAATGACGCGCACCAGCTCAGATCCGCTGGCACCTATTCATTGTGCCCGCAAATGACCGTGAGGTGCTTGAGCCACTCCCCTCCAGCTGGTATCGATCACGTGACACACACCCTCCGACACATAGGATGTGACGTCACCATACAGCCATTGACCCGGGACATCACAGTATGTTTAAAACGGTATGTATGATACAAATTAATATATGTGTATTTATTCCGTTAAGGGCTGAAATAAAGCAATGTTTGTGTTTACATATATGCGGTAGGCAAATTTCACATGGTAGCAAAATCTGATATCATAATGGCCCTAATACAGTGTAGTTTAGGATCTAGGAATATTGTGAGGATTAATTAGTCAAAAAAAGCTACTTCTTATAATACATTACCTTGGTCAGTGGGCCATAGTCAGTATTTAGTGCTGTAAAAGCTCTAATCGAGGTAGGTTTTAGCAGGATAATCAAGGCATGAGAATCTCCCCCTTAAGTGTGTTGCGTAAAGCTGAAGTGAGGAGCAGAAAGCAAGAATAACTCAAACATCCTCTCTGACCTTTCTTTTATGGCAACCAATCTGGTTTGTAAACATTAATTTATTCATGAGTGTGCATCTGGCTGTTTAAACAAGATCCACGGCCTAGCAGTGATTAAACAAAGAAAAGGCTGACTGATTTAGATACAATGTACACTGATCGAGAGCAGAGAGGTGAAGACACGTCATCTAAAACTGTAATAATTGCAAAGCTTTGCAAAACTCATCATCAAAACTGTAGTTGATAAATCTTAACCGTTTACTTCAGGGGAATTTGATGAAGCAGTGGGTATTAATGTCTGACTTCCTGCGGGTGGGGTGTACAGCCTTCCTCAGTATTCTTTACTCCAGACCTTTAGTTGTAGTGAAGACTCAGTAGGGAATGATGAGAGAAACAGGCCTGTGATTGGCTGGCATGCTGTCCAATCTGTAGCCATGCAGGCCAGAAATAAAATAAAAAAAATAAAGGATCAAAATAAAACAAAAAGCACTACAAATGTGTTAAAGCAACTGCATTTTATTTTTTTGTGTAGATTAATAGTTTCATATGATATTTCTACAATTTCTTTAAACTGTGAAATGGTGTAACCACAAATACATGGAAAATGATAAATAATATTCTATAACGTGTGCAGATTTACTGAAGAAAGTAGATGATGTTTAACCCAATGTAAAATATATATAGTTTGACCCTTTAATGCTACTGATTACCAGTTACCAGTGACACCAAGTGAAACGACCAACAATAAATTCTTAAAGTAGATTATATAGTAATATATGTGTTTATTACAATATCAGTTACCCATGACTCTAACAAAAATTATGTAGATACAGTTCATCAAGTACATTTTTTATTACTATTTTTGCCAACCTTTGTTCATGGAGGGGTAATCATTTTGAATCAAATCAAATGGATATCAACTCAACTTTTCAACCCTTAATAAGCCATTCACCTTCTTGTCCTGAATCTCTAGGTTTTATTGCTGATGGCCTTTCTATGTTAAGTTATCAAGCGGTATAAAACCATTTATGCTAGTTATATATTTCACCCTACATCTACCAATGAAAACTACCAATTATTGAATACGCCACAGTAAAATGGCATTCAGTACCAACAATATTACTGGAATTTAAAAAAGGCAAAAAGCAGCAAAAAAAGCAAACTCTCCAACAATCAGGATACAAACGCCTATTAAAATTCATCAAAACAAAAAATACTTGTAACTGAAGTTGATTTCATTGCTTTTATGAGCAACTAGCGCACGCATATTGATTAAGGAATGTAAGAGCATGCTAAACAAGAATACAGAGTTTGTTTAGGGCTATTTCTGTTGTCTATTTTTTAGCCTGTTCAGTATTGACAGTGTAAGCAGGACATTAATTGCAAATATGTCACTTTAAGGCTAAAGCAGACAGAATGATCTAATGCCAGTATATATTTGCCCACACCAGAGACTGTCATCTCTCTCTGGACTCAGCAGCGGTTTCAAATGAATCTGCAGGTCACATCAGACAGCAGATCAAACCGAGCTACAAATTGGCATGTCTTAGAAGCAAAAATGCACTCGGCTGAAATGGAAATATGACTATATCCCCATTGCGGTGTTGTGCTTGGAGGTCGAAGCTGGCTGTATCTTTGCAGAGCTGGTCCAGTGATGTGTTTGGTTCAGCAGGAGGTTGTGTTCACTTCCCTGTGGGGTGATCACTAGCTGCTGCCATCAGCACAACTCCTGCTTATTAAGCCAGTGGTGAGTGTCTGATCCCACCTTGTCTTTCTCCATCCACTTGGACCTTCATATCTGCAGTTTCATTTGTTTCACAAACATACAATTACCTGCAGCAGGGAAGAGTTTGTGTGGATGTAGCAGAGGATGTTTTACTTCTTTTTTTTAAGCATTGCCCTCACAGTACCTTGGTATGCCCTTCCTTCCACCTGCCTGTGAGTATGATTGGCCAGGCCCGGGGGAGGGCTGGGAAATCACCTGCTCCATTTAGCCAGGTTGCAGTCATGATGGCAGGCTTTGCATCCTGCTTGCAGGTCTTTGTGCTGTGCCCGACTCACTAAAACAGTGGGACTCCTGATTAGCCTGAATGGAGTTCTCTGGCGTGGGCTCTTTATGATCATGGTGATTGTTGTTGTTTAGCCTTTCTGTGGGTTATATCGGTGCACTGCCATGCTGGAAATCTTTCTGACAGCGCAACAATTATCTGCATAATTCACATAACAGCAGAAACTTAATTTGGCTGGGGGAGGGACTAAAGAAAATATGACCTCCTCCAATCCACCATCACTTTCAAGATTTTTCTCTTTGGCCTTTTCTTTGCTCTTCTTTTAATGTGTTGTAGCCCCTGGCCCGAGCCCAGCAGGGAGCCATGGGGCTGTTGAATGAAGTGGCTTAGTAGAGCCGTCCTGGTTCTTTCAGCGGGGTCACCCCAGGGAGTCTCTGCTCTTATGGGACAGCAGCAGCTGTGCCTGCCCCCTGCCTGCTCTTCCCACCCAGTAATCAAGCTTGTGTTATGTTGCTTGGTGTGTGTATGCTTCAAATTATGGCAGGACCCTTGAAGCCAACAAGAAGAAGGAAATTTGTTTTCTACTTCAGTGGAATAAGAGAAAACAACTCAATAAATAATCCAATGATACTTTCAAGATAGTGTATAATTATCAGACTCTGATAGATTGAAATATAACTTTTGACAGAGGCAGTGGACATGAACTCAATCACTCAATGGAAGGGCATAAAATACAGAAATTGTATCAATAGAAAATAAGTTTTAAAAGATCAAAACAAAATGTGTTGTTTCCCATTTAAACAGCTTTGCATGTACTAGCTTACTGTATTCTTCTGACTTAATATGCAGTTTTTTTCACAGGTATTGTTTAAACACCATAATAATAGACATTCATTGAAATTCATAAAATAAGTTTTTTTTACTTAAAGGAAGTAGATCAATCAAGAGAGTTTAGCTTGGATGAATTCTGATCTGCTAGCTATGATTAAATGTGTATTCTCGTGAGTCCCTCTCACTCCTTGTAGGTGTTCAATTAATTAACTTTTTCAGCTCTTCGTTGTTGTTTTACGTCACGGTTTCCTGCCATGAGGTCAACATGGGACTGTATGTTAGGCGCCACCAACCTACTCTTTTATGTCCCAGTCGTGCCATCAAAAGAGCCAGCTTTCATTGGCCAACATTTTTTTTTCTTGCACCTAACACTTGTGTCGGCACCCATTGTTTTTGATAGAGGCCAGTTCCTGCATCTAGTTCTGGCTTAATGCTCAAAATGAGAAAACAGACTATGAGGGAGAATGTTATTGAGTGGTCAAATGAAAACCTCTCTTTCGTATGCTTTAGCTACATCAGAAACAGTTATTTGTTTTAGGCTAGGTGAAGCTGCAGTGGAAACAACACTCTAGAGCATTGCCCTTTGTGAGACCAATTGGACTGAAATCTGTGCATAGGCTTTATTTTTATTTTGCTTTTGTAGATAATGTCTCTGGAGATAGAATTTGGACCTTGCTTCAAAAAGCATATCTGTCTGCTAACAGTTATTATTTGAGAATTGTGGGGGATACTAAAAGGACAACTCAGCTTTAGCTTGGTCATTTGGCAAACGCCAAGGGAGTGGGAAGGCTTTATTGGTGTAAACTTTCATCAGTTGTAAGATCATTTTAGGGCTAACACTCAATGCATTGACATGCAAGCCATTTGAGTTGCAATTTTTTGAAGATGAATCACCAGCAGACTCCTACAGTGCTTTTAATTGCATGTAATTGGACTTTTTAATACGTTCTTTTTAAAGTATTGTATTAGTCAGAGCTCGGATTGTGATGTTAATCTTCGCGTGTACCCATTAGAAGTGTTGGGGCTCAAAGAAACGCCCAGAGAAGAAACAAATTAAGCTCTCTAAACTTTAGCTAGCTTTCTAATGGTTTTACTGCCCTTACTCACTAATGAAGAAATGTGCAATAACTGGCATGGGTAGTTTTTGCAAGCACCTTATGTTGAGAATTAGCACGGCAGAGCTGGAGAAAGGTAGAAAAATCGACAGCTACTTTAAAGGGGTGTACTCCTTTCACACATGCATATTTTTCTCCCTCCTCCTTTAGCAAGTCTGTTCACACCTGTGCAAGGGCACTGGACTAAATTGCTTCCTGTCTCAGTTATAATTAACTACAGTATCTTGTTTGATGTTTGAATAGAGTTGTCTGAAATTGGTGCTAATTTGAATCTAATTATGCTGATGTACAGAGACATGTTTGTTATTTCCATCACTTTATCTGACACAATTTTGCAGGAGGCCTGATGATGCATCAGATTTATGAGCATGGTTAAGGCTATTGATTGTCCGTGTACATTGGTCATTGAATTTTTTTAATATTTAGGAAAATACAGATTTTTTTGTGCACTTAGCCTTCAGTAAAGGATAAGCCGAGAAGAATTCACTGTTACATTAAAAATTTAGTTTATGCAGTATTTAATTAGATCACACTCTCACACCTTTCTCAAAATCTGGACAAAGGGCTTCATCTGCCTTAACGGAATAATGAAAAGTATTCAAATACTGTACTTAGTGACATGCCATTACTCAAATTGGTTCACATAAACAACTTTACTGTAATAACTAAAGTTCAATTTGGTGGTCATCACATGCCCTCGGCTGGGTTTGGACAGTAAAATTAAAATCATAGTACTAAAATGACCAGTTATCTCTTGATATTATTCTCTATTGATATTTAAAAAAACTGAAGCATGCTGCCTCTTTAGCACTTTCACTTATGAAGTGTATTCAAGTGGTCATCTAGATTATTAGTAAATTCAGTCAAATGAATGAAGACAGAAACATTTAAAAAGATAAAAACTGAAACATGAATGCTACACGTTTTGCTAAAAGACATTAAGTAGAACACATTTGTTCTACTCACCTGCTTTTGTTTGAGACACTCACACTTGCTAGAAACATTTCTTACTGTAAATGGGCTGAGAAACAGTTCAAAAATTTCCAGTAACATGAATTGTTTTAAAGTTAATCTAAAAATGAATCAAATACAGTAAATTTTTCAATTTGTTCAAAAAGCAAAGTGTACAGTACAGAGCCAGGTTTCCCTGCACTATGAAAGTCTTACAGAAAAGAGTGACCGAAATGTTCAGAAATATGCATACATAAATAAGTAATACTATTAATAAATAGATATGGTAGAATACAAGTCTCTGTGTGCTGTAGCGTGACAGTTATAGAATTAATTACAGAAAGCTGTATACTTTACAGCTTGAACTGTTTACTGCTTTAAACATTTAAATGTTATATGTTACATATGTGTTTGCACTGTAACAAATAAAATAACAATGCACTTAAACCCTGGCTTTCCTGGTGCCATGCTCTCTGACTGAGGCACAGGTGTGTAGCTTCATTCTTTCTCGTTAAATGCAGACAATAACTTGAAATATACATAGCAAACCATGCAGAATCTCAGCCAATCACAGCAGAGAGCAACTAACACCCACAAAACCACTTCATTACACATTTTTCTCTGTCTGTTAGCTAAAGATGTTTTCTAAATGTGCTAAATTCAAGTTAAAAGACCTTTAATAAAACACTAGCTTTCCTGATTGAAGGTCTGTTTAAAATAATTTCACACTGTGTCTTCCGATGTTTCGTTGGATACAGATTTCAATTGAAGTGTAGTTAATTCCAAACCTTACAGTGTTCATAATCTCCACATGAAAAAGATTGTTTTCAGTCAAATCAAGACATGCAGTATTAAGAATCCGGAGTCCATTGAATCTTAAACATTGTCCTCTGAGTGGTTAGAAAATCAATAGCCCATTATGCCTTGTTACATGTCATCTGATTCATATTTGGGCGTAACAATATCTGCATTTACCGCAGCAACTGTGCTCTAATAGACCGTCACACCGCGTTATAGAAGGCTTTAATTTAATTTACACAGGTGTCGACGTACATCAGCGCTTAACACCATATTCGGTGTATGGATTATCTAAAACAAATGGTTTTCCACCACCCATTTGCTGCTAGATTGATAGAAAGCAGCTTTTACATTGAAAATCCGGGATGGTGTTTTTGCCCAGGCCTCTGTGAAGACCATGCAGCGATGCCACACCAGCCATGGCAAAAGCAGATGCTGCTCGGCTGTTGTTTTGCTTAGCCATCTGTGATTCTCCAACCAGCAGCATATTAATCTACACTGCTAAACTAGCTTGTCCTTGGAGAGAATTAAAACTGAAAATTTTGTCTGCCCTCTAGATAAATCGTATGTCACAGCTTGTGTGTCTTTATTGAGCCTTTCTCAAGCACTAAAAGCGCTCTTGCCATTATTGGTTTAGTAAAAATGAATTAGTATCGGAGAAGGGAAGAGTGTCTCCAGTAATCTCTTTGCCTCAGCCTTTCTCGAGCCCACGATCACTTGACCTCATGTGACCTTTGGGGTCATGCCCCATTTTACATTTGGCTTTTTAGGTCTGTCAGCGTAGAGCCGGGTCTGGGAGCAAAGTGACATCTCTGATTGATGCTGACCCCTCTTTGAACTCCAACCCACTGTCCTCAGGGGGCGCCTCGAGGGGTTTTGACCACCGATACCTGTCAAAGTCATCCACTGCTCTCACAAGACTTTCAATGATTTTGTAAAGTCTAAGTGGGTGTGCTTAATGTATGTCAAATAACTGGACACAATAATAATAATAATAATAATAATAATAATAATAATAATAATGTCATTGGATGTATTTGTTTTAACATTGAACAAGCATTATGTCTTTTTGTTAATGAGTACGTATTGCAGGGTTTTCGAAGTTCTTAAAAAGCCCAAATTTTAGGCCTTAAAAAGTCTTAAATTCTTAAATTCTAGTTTGTTTAGGTTTTATTTGTCTGATCTCCATGTAAAGCTAATTTGATATGTATGTTTAGTTGTTGCTTGGGGTTGCCAGAGATTGAGAAAATGCTTCTAAATTAAAAAAAAAAAGGTAAAAGTTTTAATTAGGGTTGCCAGTGTTTGAGAAACACTCATGAACCCACATCAATTCTCAAAATTGTGTTAATTTGATTTGGTTAAAGTGATTGTAAGGGTTGCCAGAGACTGAGAAAAGGAGCTCTAAAAACAAACGAAAAAAAAATTATGGTTGGGCTTTTAAATAATGTATTTGAAGCATACTGTTTATTATGCAAAAAAAAAAATAGTAGGTGTTTTGATGTTATGAATAAGGTCCTAAATGTGATTAATAACGATCTTACAAAGTCTTAAATTTGACTTTATGAAACCTGCAGAAACCTTGTTTTGGGTTGTCACTTTTAAATCAAAACAATACCACTTGTCAATAGCGATGGCAAAGTAACAGTTGTTATCAGTACTTTGTTCTGACACCCTTGATGAAAAGAATTGTTGTTTCAAAGTGTTTCAAGAAAGTTTAAAAACTGAGTGTTATCATTGGGGTTATTTTAAGAGATTATAATTAAGAGTAAGGGATAGAAAACCCCAGAAAGGTTAGCATTTATGTAAATTTTTTTGTCAATTTCATTTTTTTTCATTTGCTTTGAAATGAATAAAGGCAAATTAACAAAATTAAAACTCTTTAATAGTCATTGAACACAAGTTTGTAGCTTCCACCCAAGGGAAAATAATTATTTCACAAGATACACTACTTGTTTTGTTTATGTCTGTCAGATTGTGCATACTGTTTAATTAATCTCATCTAATTGCCAATGACAGACATTACAAAAAGCATCTTTTCATTCTTGTAGTATTGAAGTTATTGAATACAAGCCCATATTTTGTAGCAGAGCTAGTCCGATGTTTCCGGGGAGCCGTATTACACTGTTCACAGCCTCGTGAGAATTTTTTAAAGCATCCTTAAGTGAAGCTGAACTGGACACATCCCTTTATCTATTGCTACACGGGAGGAGGCAGGGTACATTTTTATTAAAGTGATTGCTTTTTTATAGAGACTTTAGTTTATAAAAATAATTTGTTATTTTTAGCAGTTAATCATTATAATTTATTTTTGACCTTACCATGTTTTAGTGCCTAATTCACACTCTCGTCTTCCTTACATATCCTTTGTAAAATATAAATTATGTTAAACTTTACGTCATTCGGTGTATCGTCTTTTGTATGAAATTCAGCCAAGAAATGCAAGCTACAGATCAAGCCTGGCTACTGGGGCCAGGAAATTAAATAAGCGCACATGCAGACCAAAATAAGTATCAGAAATATTACGATTCCATTAAAAAAAAAGAACAAAAGAATGCGAGACCCAGAAGACAGAGAGAAGGGTTGCAACAGTAGGAAAAAGTTCAAACAGTGCACATGTATGTGGCTTGTTTGCACTGCGGCTTAAGTGTGCTGGTGGGGTGCTATATTCACCGGGGGCAGCTGGGACTTGCACGCTGTGAGCAAACAGCCTCCTCTTTTCCACCACTGGCTCTGCGGGGGCATCAGCGGAAATATGACAATGAGCCCGAGAGGGAGAGAAAAAGAAAGAGAATGTAATAGAGGAAGGGACCGCTGTCTTTGCATGTTCTGCATTAGCATGCACACCTGTCGTTGTCCCTCGACGAATTCCCATCAACTGTCAGTCATTCCCCAATTCTCCTCATCGGCCATGTCAATCTCCCCCCTTCACTGCCACCAAGCACTGTCACCATGGACTGGACTGTTTACCTCATTACGCATCTTTCTCCAAGATGGTAAACAGCTGGTACAGGCAGGCACATGGGTAAATAAGCAAGCAAATAGAAGTAAAACCTGAATGTTAAGTGCAGTACCGAGGGACCCTTGAGAGGCAGAGGCACCTGGATTGGATTAACAGTCGGTGGGCTCTGTTTCACCATGGTGACAGCCCCTCAGACTTTACTGTATGGAGCATATACCAGCCTGTTTTTTTTTTTTTTTTTTTTTTCAGCTATGCATAATTTGAAACGTAATAATCAGGTTGCCAGCCCCTCACATCGGTGTGTACATAAACATTAAGTTACACTTGTAGTCATGCAGGAATTCTTCACTCGGGTATTTAGACGTGAAAGTGAATGTAAACTACATGCAAGGGGATCTTTGAAGAACAGGATGAGAAACTATTTGCTTTGTCACTCATACAGTAGAAGAGCAATCTGCATGGTGATGCAAAAGCAAGTGCAGCAGGGAGGCATGGTGAATAGCGCTATTCCAAAAAGCACAAGACTTCATAGCCTCGTACACGTGAGCATGCAGAGTGATGGGAGTGCTTAGATTTAGATTACAGCAATTATTAAGGAGAGCAATTGTTGCGTTATGTTTCCTGTGATGTGTCGGCCGCTCAGAGCTCTTATTGTGCATGATTTTAATTAGTTATTTTTTAGCAGCCGTTGATCACGTTGTTCATAACCATTACCTTGGGTGAGTGCCCTTTTAGAGGAAAATATAGTTAATCTATCGAAGACTGTTTTATGTACCGTCTACAGACAGATGTATCTCTTCTTATTCGTTTTTCATTTGGTGCCGTGGGTTAATTCATGAATCTCAAGGTGTCTGGATGCAAATCCCAGCACAAGTGAATGCGTAATGAAGTCTAATCTGGTGTAGGATTAGCTAGCATGTGACTGTGTAAGACATACGCACATATTTACTTGTGTTTAAATTAAATATATACTTTTTAAACGGTCATTGTTTCTCAGTTTCTCTTATTTATTGTTACTATCATTATTTATTTATTGAAAATTGGGGTCCTTTTCTGTGAAAATGATAAGTCAGAATAATTCAATGCACATTTCCGAACATTTGTTCTTATATACAGGGTTTCCACAGGGTCTTAAAAAGTCTGAAAATTTAAAACCCATATTTTATGCCTTAAAAAGTCTTAAATTCACTGTTCTAGGTCTAATAGCTCATCTGATGTGTTTTTGTTGTTGCTTGGGTTTGACAGAGATTGAGAAATTCCTAACTCCTCAATAAGTGTAAATAGTTCCTCGTAGTCTGAGAAAATGTGCATAAATTCTCAAAACACAACTTATAGTTTGTGTTAGTTAGAGTTTGTGAAAACTTTTAAATCCTCAAAATCCTCTTTAATTTGACTATATTACACCTGCAGAAACCCTGATATAACAATTTAAAGAGTTTTTCAATTTACAAAATCTATGTTTATTTTAATTCATGTTCAGTTGCTTTAAGTAAATTTTAATGTGGAAGTCAAATGTTTAGGTTCTTAAAGTCTGAAAAGGCTTTTGGAATAAACATTTCTTACTTATACACCGAGCAGATATTTTCTTGACCATAATGAATCAATTTATAATAATACTGGTTTTTAGAGTCTGTGTATGATATATTCCCTTAAAGTCAGCTCCTTTTGGCGATTATACGAAAAGCTTCCAATTCATTAGCAGCTTTCGGGAGCTAACGAGTTGAGCAAAGTACAGCACACTGTAAAATCATTATCTTCACAAGCACTACATTAAATTAATCTGGTTAAAAGTGCAACTGTGCAATATCATGCAGCAAAACAGGATGTTTCATACAGCACAAAATATTGAAAGTAGATTAGACTACAAGCCAGACACATTAAATACACAATTTGGTGTGTATAGTTTGCACAAAGAATTTTTAAAGACGTTCATTCTTTTAAATTGTGTTTTAGTAAGCAGTAATTAGAACATTAAAGAATGCCCATGAGTACCCTAAAATCCCTCTTAAAATAGAGGCTACGTTCTCTTAAGACCCAGATGTCTGGAACACAACATTATAATTTATTAATGGACACTGCTTTGTCGCAAATCTCAAAAGAAGATAGTTTGAGAAGTTTCTAGGTCACTTTCACAATCAGTGGGGTAAAAGTTTAGCAGGGTTTCCTTAAACCTGTAAGGGGTGATCATTAAGATGTGCATCTGTTCACACCAGACCAACTCTGTCATTTTTCTAAATCGATGAATGTTGCCCTCAAACTTTGATTATAGGCCTTTGTAACCCGGAAGTGCTATGCCTTTCTCTTTGTACTTTTACCCACATTTTCCTTGAATTGAATTGAGACAAATTGCTATTTTTTGTCAATTTTGCCTGTATCGATCAACATTAGACATGGCAAATGACCCTTTGACACAGTAATACATTTTCACAATTGCTTCATCTCCCACTTTTTTGGCTTTATACCTGGAAAAGATTAGAGAAATTCTTAGTTGGGAGAGACATGCTCCATGATTTTAACATTTTGAATTTAATTGAGAAATTGGACAATACATTTACATTCATTCATTATGCATTTAGCAGGCGCTTTTATCCAAAGCAACTTACACTAGGCAGAGAGACAATTTGCAGTTTGTCCAAGTCAAAGTCTAAGTAGTAATATAGACATACTAAAATGGAGGAATAATCAGAAGACAGTTATTTATTAAAATAAATATTTAGTTTGCATTTTTCAGTTTTGTGTACAAAAAAAGCTAAGCCTTAAAATTCCCTCAGAAACCCCAAAATGTGAACAAAGTAAAAGATGAAATGTTGATTTATCTGGAACAATCTTCATCTTGTAGTCAAATGATCATTTGTGCACTGCAAGGGGGTTTTATTTTGTTTACTTAACACTGTTTAGCACTGTAAATAGTCTCTGCCAACTATCTGCTCTGTATCCCAAACAGGATAAAACTCAAAGCTGAAACAATGTTGCCAGATTTGTGACCAAATCATGTTTTGTTTTCCAACATATGTACCATTTACTGCTCTCATACCCAAGCAGCCCTGTAACTTCTTTATTCAAATACATCATTATGGTTACTGCCAGTTGGAAAGACAGAAGTTAAAAATTAAGATATCTACTGACTTCATGTTAAATCCTGATTTGATTATATTCTGTTGTTTCAAAAATTAAAAGATGCCCCATTTTCTCATTCACCTACCAGTACACATTCAGTTTTATTTCACTTGAGTCCTCCCCTCAATCTTTGCTACCCATCTTCCTGAGAGTGGTCGAGGGGAGACTGGCATTTTCCAGCAACGCACCAACATCGGCTTCCGATCCTCTTCTTGATAGTCCAGAGCTGCTTTCTTTTTAAATCGTAGCCTTAATATTTGTCTTTACCGTTTTACCAGACTTAGTAACACAGAAGTGTTGGTTTTAGTGTTTCAAGTCGTGTTTTTCTTTTTTTTTTTTTTTGCTTGATTCCAAGTTTCTTGTGATGTGTTTTTGAGTTACATATATTTAAGAACTCTTTCAAATGACTCATTTATCATTTATTTGTGCATTAACTGTGGTGTTTTTGGCTTGGAGTCCTACTACAGCCTCGAAAAATTAAAGTGATGTCTAAAATCCAGGTTTATTTTTCTGGATTTTAAGTTGACTGTAGCAAATCACATAGTTGTGCAACAATGGCATTTTTAAAGCATTTTAGGTTGAGTAGTTGAAGCAACTTAAGACAATTATACAAAACATTGTTGAGAACTCATTTAAACACTATTCAACCTTACAAAGAGCCTTCTGGGTTAGCAGCGTAAATTATTGTTTTGTTCTTATAGAGCATTTTATGGGAAGGAAAGGATCAAGCTTTGCAGACTACTTGCAGAGACTTGGTGTTTGATGAACCTCACCGAGAGTACAAAGCTAAAGCAGTACTGAAGGATTCAGAGAGAGTTAATGAAAGAAAAGCAGGACTGAAAACGTGAAATGAAAGCACTATGTCAAGGTGGGCTTTTGTGTTCCCCCTCAACAGCAGCAGTAACAGCTGCAGACCCTGTGTTTATGTTGAAGGTGTGCGTGTGTGTGTGAATGTGCTGATATTGAAGGGCTGACTATAGAGAGGGAACAGTTCCTTTGGTTTCCAACTGGTGAATTCTCCTCACAAGCCCCTCCTGTGCCCTCCCATCTCTCCTGCATGCCCCCGCCCCAGTCTCAGATCGACAGAGGCTGAGCCAATCACATACTCAGGGGCCAGCCATGCATGACGGGGGCTCCACCGAGGACTGCAAACTTCTCAGTGCATCAGAAGCCTCTGCCATCAGCACAGCCTCCGTGTGCAAGCGAGAAAGAAAGAGAGTGAGTGAGGGAGAGAGACAGAGAATCCAGCAGCAACAACGCAGACTGTTTCAAAGAGAGACAGTCAGAGCGCATGGTGTTCGTTTAAAATCAGCGTGACCAAACGCATTCATGCAGGCAGATGTCATCCTGCATTTTTATCTTTTTAATCAAGTAGTTTTTTTTGTTCACCTTGAGTTTTTGCTCTTTGCTGGGAACATCGGAACGCGCCGCTCACAGTCATACATGTGTGTGTGAGAGGGGCTGCATGCGAGTGTATGTGAGGAATGGGAAGAAGACATTAAGTATTCTGAGCTGAGTCTTGATGACCCTCTACAGCCCTGGAGTGGGGGGTTCATTTTAACCCTTCAGGTCATCGCTGGAGGAGCCCTGACCAAGGTAACCACGAATGCCTCCCCTTCTCCCCCCTCCCATCAGTGCATGCTCATTCACTCAACTGTTCCGCTGTCCGGTTCTTGTTGCGCGCTCTATTTGCTTCTGTGTTCATTCATTTAGTTTTCTTTGTCATGTAACTGTTCAGGGTCTTTCAGCAGCTAATGCATCTATTGTAGGTCTCTAATTGTTGTTGTTGTTGCAAGTGAGAAAAACAGATTGTTTAAATTAAACTGAAATGAGACAAGCGCCTGTGCTTTTGTTAGGCATCACACCATTTTAAATTGTTTAAACTTTCTTTTCTTCTCATAACAGATATTCTGTGTGTGATGAAATACATTTTGTAGATTTTTTTTTCAGCCTCAGAATTAATAGGATGCTTTAATGCATTGCGGCAACTCACCAGATCATTATTTTTGATGCTTCACTACATTCACGATTAATTGCTTCATGTTTCTGTTTTATTTTTTTCCCCGCTATAATTTTGTTTGTAGTTGATTTTTTGATGACCTTCGAATGAGACAAACAGAAAGTGTTGGCTGGTGTGACGGCCGCATGCAGACACTCTACAATAGACATTTACAGTGCAGCTAATTGGAAACAGCTTTAGCGGGGAATTTCTTTTACGCTCTGCTACCTTTTCAATTGAACCACTCGCGCTGTCCACTGCTCCAGCCGCTTGATGGATGGTGATAGGTCCCATATCCGCACCCCTGTGAAAAGTGTAATTACAGCTTTTGGTCAGAAAGGCTTTTGATGGATGTTCTTGATGGTAATCTACTTAAAACTATTGAGTTTTCACCAGTTTTTGTTGTGTTGTTGCTTGTTTTTCTAAATGTAAGTGACCTGTGCCTGCGAGAGAGTGTGGCGATTTTCCCCCCTGCACTATTTTGTGTAGTGCTTTTAAAACAAGGGACGGAGAAGAAAAAGGTTTAGTGTGTATCAAATACATTGGAGAACCTTTGACCCCAGCACAGTGAGGAATAAGCTGTCAGATTGGCACTCGAGTCGGGGGCCATGTGCGGAGGTGTTTAATGTCCCCATTGCAGCAGGCGTTAGTGTAAGGTTCCACTTTAAATCCTGTATCACACTCCTATTTTGATTTATGATCATGCACGTCCCTGCAGATTTTCAAACAGAAAACCAATTTTCAAGGGAAAAAAGGTAGAAAATTAACAAAAGAAAAGGCAATAACATCTATACTCCATTTCTCTGCTCCCCCCCACCCTCACTCCAGCCTTGTGCGTCTCCCTATTTCTATCTCTGTCTCTCACAAATGGGGCGAAATCTCCTAGCAACCGGAGCTCTTTTTGCTTTGTGATATATGTTCATAGAGTGCAGTAATCTTGCTGATGGAGTGCATTACTGGAGATGGTGCTATTACTCAAAGAATAAAAGTTTCAATTACCTTTGATACCAGCCAGTAACAGAAGCTGATTTACAGTGGTGTTAAAAGAGGCAGGTCACATTTTCTTATCCATATACATACTTTATTTTAGTTTTTTTTTAACAATGAGATGATGATGAGTGGTTTTGGTGCTTGAAAGGAGATATATTAGATTTGTGCAAGATTTATCTGGAGGTTGGCCATTCCAAGGTCTTATTATTTATTCATACATGAGAAAAAAATTAGTTTGGGTTGAGAACGAAAACTTGTTTAAATTCAAAAGCATTAAAAAACATGTTGAAGAAAATATTGTTTTTTGCACCATGGCTGCCAGTCATGCTGTATCTATTGTAACGATATTTCCCTAAAGGATAAGTTATTTATTATTTCTTAAAAAAAATAAATAAATTTACCTCCTCTTCTTTTCTTTTATTTATTTATTTTTTTACATTTTATTAAAATATTTTATATTACTTTCCCCTTTTTAAAATGTTCATCAAGCTATTTCCATGCACATTAAAAGTATTTGTATACAGATTAAAATAGATGAACTACAGTTCAGGGAAAGCTTTTACAGTGCCACAGAGAAAGACAGCGTATCATTTGCAAAGTGAGTGAGCGAGACGTATAGATTGAGATTAATGAAGAGCGAGAAGTACAGAGTTAGATTGGCTGATAGGGAATGAGCTGTGTGTGCATGGAGAATGTAGTCTTATCTAGATGTTTGTCCAGATGAGCTGGATTTCAGCTCGCAGATGTGAAAGAGAAACTTGTACAAGAAGTAAGGCCCACAGCTGGACTCTCATCAATTTAAAACCATAAAATCGCGAGGAATCTATTGATCTGTTTTATTTTCTTAGCCTAGCCAACTTCTCTGAAAACACACACACCCTCTCTTTGAGTTGAGAAGTTTGGGAATTATTAATGTTCTAGTCTCCTGCCTGGTATTTATTATTTACTCGGGTCTGTAAGTAACCATGTGCGCTGATTCATTTATTTAGACTAAAGGAGACAACGACCTGAAATGTTCTTTAGGGCTCTGCTTCGAGGAGTTCTCTGAGATATATGGGTTACTGAGTCTTGTTCTTACTAAAATTTTTCATTGAAATGTTTTTACTTAAAAAATTTAATAGTTATATTTATTTGTATATAGACAACGACCTGAAATGTTCTTTAGGGCTCTGCTTCGAGGAGTTCTCTGAGATATATGGGTTACTGAGTCTTGTTCTTACTAAAATTTTTCATTGAAATGTTTTTACTTAAAAAATTTAATAGTTATATTTATTTGTATATACTCATATAATTTATTCTTATTTTAGTATATGATCTTTTTTGTTACTATTTTTACTATAGTTATATTTTATTATTTATATTGTTGTTATTTTAATATTTCCATTTAATATTTTTATACATTTTCCTTAGCATTTCTATAATGTATTTTTTGTCTTTGTTTAGTATGTTAATTATACAGTATTTGCTAGCTACTACTTTTTTTGTATCACAGGTGATCATATGCAGTAATTATATATTAACAAATTATAATAAACAAAAAAGAAATAAAATCGTAATTTTAAAATCTTTAATCTTGTTAAAATGGAGCGTAATTACGTAAATGTGTTGGCTAATATTTTTCATTTGAAATATGCTGATTAACATCTTCATTTTAGGTATTCCAATGTTATTTGTGCATTTATGTTAAACTAGATGATTTTTCGAACTCCATCAAGTATCAGTTTATTTCTTCAATATCCTGGAACACATAAAGACAGATAACAGAGCAAATTCATATTTGTGCTCTGCCACCTCTGTTCAAAATGTGCTGCTAGTGTGTGTGAAGGGGTGCATGTTAGTGTGTAATTGTATGTGTGAGAGAGAGAGAGAGAGAGAGAGAGCGGGAGAGAGAGAGAACGGGAGAGAGAGAGACTTTGGTGAGCCGTGTGCTGGACTATGACAGAGTGATCAGCTTAGTGAGGTAGAGAGGCTGCTCGGCTGCCGGTAATGGTTGTTGAGGGAGAGCGAGAAACACGATTCGTCAGCGCTGAATGAGAGGTCGGAGAGGTCAGGGTCCGGAGACATAGCCATTTGCAACAAATGCTTGTATGCACACACGCACACAGACGCACACACGCACACACACACACACACACACACACCACTACTGTTGTAGCGTGTACTTACTGTGCCAAAGCAAGGATTTACGTTAGCAATTTCAGACTTTTTAACCTTCATGATACGGACGAGAGCAAAAATGTCTGTGTGTGTCATATTTGTATTGATTTTTTTCCCAGTTTGAGGGACGCGAAGAGTTACTTCATTTTTGTTGGGTGTTATCTCTTCTAGTTCATCTCTGTCTGTTTACATTTATTGTCCTGTGTGTGTGTTTATTTCTGGAGTTTATACTGAATATGTATTCACAGCTCAAATTGTCTCCATGTGAAACATGCAATTTTTATGATATTTAATATGCGTTGAAATGCAGGATCTGGTTGTTTGCCGAGTTAGTGGTCTTTATCACGAAATACTTTAATACCGAATAGATGGCAGGGGGGTAATCGGTTTGTCAGCGATCCAACACCGCCATTGGTTTCAGCAGGTGATGTGGCCTAACCAGATTATAGTATGTCCACTTTAGCCTCGATGTTCTTGTCTTTTTTCCATCTCTTCGACCCTTTCAACACATGGCACTTTATCTAGTGTGGAGGAGTGAAAGAAAGAACAAAGAAAGAACTATTCAGCGGCACAACCAGCGAGCGGCACACTCATGTATAATGAAGCGTTGCCTCTGCGAAGCGAGACTAGCGAGTGTGTTCAGAGGGTTTTGAATGTGCCCGCTGAAGGCAGTAAAACAGATTCCAAATGAGATTACACTGACACGGAAGAGGAGAGACTGCATTTCATAAGCATCCGAGTTGGAGTTAAAGGACTGCAGCCACACATTATTGTTCTCTGAGCTTTGCGCACTCATTAAGGTGATTAAATGAGCATTACTGTCAATGCAGAGCAAGGAGAGTGGCTCGGCTGGTAGATGCGACCTAGAACAAACACTGTGTTGACACTATCTGGGGCATTTCTGAAGGGCTTTTTATGAGAAAGGGCAATGCACTTTGCGCGTTGTGTGTCAGCAGCTCTGGAATTGGCCACAGGGGGTTGAGGTGGAGAAATGCCAGAGACCTTGGGTGTAGTTGGGTGCCAAGGTATCCTTCAGAGGAGTTGTAAAACGAAGTCTGAGTGGTGTGATCACATTTTTGTATGCGTTCACTAAAGAAGCGTTAGAAGGGCTTGATTTTGTGATTGTAGCCTCTAGTTTAGTTTTAAGTTATCACAATGTGTGCTTTACAAAACCAAATTAAATATATTAAATATACACTGACATTCATTGTTGTACTTGCTTGTTTCTTATTGTTTTTGTTTAGTCAATAAGTCATTAGTTGTGTTTATGTACATTTTCATATAGAAAACTACAATCCGGGTCATTTTTACAATTTATGTGCTTATTCATCTAGTAGTTGCAAATGTAATTAATAAACATTTTTTTTTTGCTTTAAATCGATTGTTTATTTTTCAGAATTTAAATGAAACATTTTATGCAACTTTAAAGGTGGCTTTTAAATAAACATTTTCAGACTTTTACATATTTTTTCATAGCTAAATCTTCAGTTCTCATTATCAACTTTTGTTTAAGTTAACTCAAAATGTTTGAACATTGTATAGCATTTTGTGAAAAAAGTTACACCAAAAATGTTGCATTTAGTTTACCAATTAAACCACACATAACTGCAGATGAGTTGACGTACATTTTATTCTATAGCCGCGATTCCTCTATTTAGAGTGAAATCAAAAGCCAGATCTGCTCTGTTATTTATAGAAAGATGATGAATGTCTACCAACCATGGAGAAGGCAATTGGAAATGTAGCTTTTTAATGTAATAGTTGACGCAGTGTTAGATGAAGCCTAAAATGAGAGAAGGACTGTGACAAAAAAAAAACAGAGTACCACAATCACAGGCTTATTTAATGTTTAAAAAAATGTATCCAATTCAGCCAAAAAGAATTGCTTCAGTAAATCAGTCAAGGCGTCATATAAAGTAAAATGTTAGTAGCTTGACTTTTGCAATTCTTTGTTGGAATTACCTGCTATGAATCAAACACTGTTTGGTGTGTAACATTCATATTTAGTGTTAGTGACATAACAATCATGTTAAGTGTTATTTCTCTAATTTTGCATGTGTGCCCTTGCAGGTTGAATATTTGTGGTGGTGTTACCACTAGCCATAAATAAACCTTACTCTTTTTTTTTATTTTGTCTTCATCATTTTTCAGTAATATAGTGATATACTAACCTTTACTTTATGTCCTCAGATTTTATTGCTGCTTTGAAACCTTTGGCAACTCTCCTAACTGCTAAAACGACTTTAATAGATAATTTATTTATGATTTGATTAATGTTTTTTTATATGAATTAATCATATATAAACTTTAATAAAATTATATATATACACCTCTTATCCACCAGTTTACACATCTTCCCCTAATTATATTTCTATTTTGACCAAGATTTAAATTTATTTATTATCTTCTTTTTTTTACTAATTGAGCCATTATGCTCTCATAAACCTTTTTTTCTGGTGCACTTCTTCACACATTTACTTGCAGTCATAACAAAAATAAATAATTAGGATTTTAATAATAAAATAAAAACACTGGACCCATGTCATAAAATGGTGTCTCTGTTCTGAGGTTAACATTATAGATTCAATCCTAATGCTGTACTGTATTTTATCCAATAATTACAACCAACTGAGCAATGTCAACTCAAAAACTTAAGTGACCAGTTTGTAATTTTATTCTAGCAATATATGCATCATAAAAGAACATGATAAAAACAATGCCTCAGCGACGGGAATCTTCAAAAACAAGCTGTGCCTCTGGCCATTTTTGTTTCAGATGCCTGTTTGGTAAATGTGTGAGTGCACAAGATGCAGTTTCTTTCTCTCTCACTCATTCTTTCTTGCCATTTGAATTCAGCTGGGCACTCCGACTGGCCAACGCTGTAAAAGAGGCTCTTTTGATAGCTCCAGTTAAACATCTCCTTAGGCGAGAACAGCCTTCATTTTGAAGGGAAAACCTTGAGAAAGAAGCTGATGCTCTTAGTCATTTTCTTTTGTTTGCTAATGTTGCTCGATGCCAATATCACTGACACAACTGTTTTTTTTTTTTGTTGTTGTTGGTTTTTTTAACTGGACTGTGTGTTCTAAATTTAGACTGATGTCTGGTTCAAATGGCTTGATCAGATATGTTTCTTACGAGAACCAAAAAGAGTGTTTATAAATGACCCTGTATGATGAATGAGTGATATCATCCTAGTAGGTGAGAGAATGCTGAATATGTCCGCTATCTTGTTTCAGTCTCTGTAGGATTTAAAAGAAATGAGGATGATGTCATTTCATGACATTTCTCATCATGCTGGGCAGGAAATAATAATGATTAAGAAGAGAAGGGAGCAATTGGTAATGCTTATCATATAAGATTACAGTAGTTGAGGATGAAACATGATGCTTTGAATTGAAATGCGGGTCTTTCAAGGCTGAATGTTGAGGCTAACGCGGTTGCAGAAATATCAGCTTAAATATTTGCACATGTTCGGTGCTTGAAAACCTCTAAACTAGATGCATTATAGTTAAATTATTTACAGATTATGAAGGCACAAAAGTAGACGAGCACTGGGCATGAGTGTTGTTGGATAAACGTTATAACCCTTAACTGATCTCCCCACAGTTTTACCACGAAGGGTGTGGCTGAAAGTTTAGCCAAGAGTTTTTGCCCACAGCGACAACCATTGCTTTTTCCCATGAACCTTAAAACGGACTAAATGCTACATTTGAGCAGAAACTCTGTCTCCAAATGATTCACCTTGGATATTCACGTTTAAATCGGCTTCACATTCACGCTCTTTTGAAATACCTGCTTCTTTGTGGGGTCGCGGAAAAAGATGTTAATCGTGTTGTAGAAGCGCCCCGGACATCTTGAAAAAGAGTTTTTTGTGGATATGTGCTGGACAAAAATCCCAAGTATATTCATCATATGTTTCTGAATAGCTAATAATAGCTATTTTCCTTTGAGAAAAGCCTTTATTAAAATGAAATCAATCCAAAAATGTAAATATAGAATATGTGCTTTTTTTTGTATTTTAATAACTGCTCTGCCACCGTTTTTTTTTTTTTTTTTTTTTTTTTTTTTTTTACTTTTCTTGTAAATCAATGATAACATATGAAGAAAAGAATATCAACTTTATGAACATCTGTACAAAATTGTTCATCTAAGATATTTCATTGTGTTTTTGGATGTGTGCAACATTTATATCTTTATACTCAAGCCCCCTATTCATTTTCTCAGTGTTTTTTTTTTTTTGTGCAGTGTATCTTCTTTTAGTCAGCAGATTAACTGTAAGAAAAAGGCATTCATTACCAAGCTTTCATGCAAATGCAGCTTGCACAGGCATACAGAAAATCTGAATACACCCCAGACCACATTAATTACAATCTGAATACAGAGCACTGTTTTCTATGCTTTTCCTGAGAACAGTTGTTGGTCTGCCTTAGTTCTGTTATTTATATTTAGTTTGTAAACTAATAGGATTTTCAAAATATGTCCAGATCTTTCACCCTTTGAAGCCTTGAGCGTGCGGTATTTCTGCTAATGCTAAACAAAAGTCCCTAAAATACTCCCACCATCAAACACCATGAAATCAAAAGTGTCCCTGTGTAGGCAAATTTGCTACCCTGTTATGATTAGTACATATCATATTTTTATACAGGAGAATGCTATATGAGAAATACTTGGGAATATGGCTGAGTTTTAATAATTGCATTTAAACAGCACACTTCATGAAGTTAATGCATTTTATTTAAAAAAAAATACTTTACTTGACCTAAATGTAGATCTGCAGTAGGGATGGTCAGGTCATTTTAAATTTTAACACATCTATGTATTCTCAGTATTAAACAATTTGAAGAACAACCTTTAATAACTTATCAACAGCTTTAAAGCATAGAATAAATGGTTGATCACTCAATAAAAGGATTTCATGAGAATGGCTATAAAGATTTTTAAAATAGGGTTTCTGTTAAAATGACACTTAAGTTTATACTTAGTACTGTCACACAAAAAAATATGTTTACATGTGCCCTAATGTAATCAACTAAATAGATTCAAATTTGTAAAACACACAGAAATGTAGAATGTAGTTTAATCATATTTGCTAAAAAAAATATTTGTTTACCCCATTAAAGTAGATGAAAAAAATATTGAAACCATGTAACTTGTTTTTCATTTATTGAGAAGGCTGTCAGCATTTGTTGACAAAAAGTTGAGGGAATTTGCTATTATTCCCTTAACTTTTGTTGACAAAAAGTTGACAATATAAAATAAGCTATATTTTTCCGCCATTGGCTATCTAACAGTAGCATACATCATTTGTTGAATGGAATGCAAGAAGCTATCCAAGGTCAGTAATAGCAAATTCCCTCAATCCTCAAAAACCAATCTTGCCAGACAAACTGTCATCTTACAAGGAGCAAAATACATAGTTTGGAGGAAGAAATGTAGCTTCCATGCTTCTGCTGACATCGCAAGCATTCCATCCAATCTGGTGTCTGGCAACAAAATCCAAAATGTCAGCCTGTGGGACACAGGTAAAGACAGAACATAGATGGAACAGATGAAGGGATGATGGAATGACAAATGCTCTGAAAAGAAGGAAAAAGAAAAAGAGAAGGAATCACTCCTGATTGTGTCTGCTGTGGCACTTCGGCAGCATTTGAGGAGCTCTCGCGGAACAAACCCCAGACGTCTTGGCTTTCATTCTTGTCTGAGGTGATGAAATATTTTGGGATCTCGGTTTCTTTTGCTGATCGTCTTTGCATGTATGCGAGGCCCAATACAAAAGTGTAGACGGTTTTGATGAAATGGAGCAACCATTTCTTCTTTTTTGACAATTCTTCTTATAGAGGATAAGGGGGAAAAAGTGAAAAAAAAGACACAGCCAAAAGATGAATTGTGGGATCAGGTTAGTTTTAATCTCATCGTTAGTGAAGCCGAGCTCTGAATGGCATCTCACATGAAAGTGACTTTATACTTGGAATGCTGAGTCTTCACAGACACTAAGTGAGCGAGGATGTTCTTTCCAATGTTTTATTTGATCCCATTGACAGTCCAGACTAACTTTCTTCCAGTTGATCCTGATTCAGAGAAGTGGACAAAAAGTGGGTTAAAACAGTGAAACCATTTTTATTGATAAATAATAATGTTTGTCCAAAGGTATTAATAAAATGAAAGACCAACCAACAGTAGACAATAACCATCCAATATATTGTAAAGAAGGGATATGTCACTTCTTGCAGAAAGAGATGCCTCAACATTCATAAAAAAAATGCATACATTAAAGGATATTATGTTTACAAAGTAAATGTTAAAATTATCAGCAATGTTGGTTGCATTGTTAAAAACCAATAATAACATCCATATTGTATTAGGTGAGAAAGTCCGCATTTGTGACATTGTGTGCTGGTCAAACGGGAAAGTTCTTCAACCGTCCTCCCCTGAGATCAACAAGATTGTGAACTCTGTTCCTCCCTAAGTTAATTATTCTAGATCTTCACCTGAATACTAGTGATCTCGTCATGAGATTAATTAACAGCATCTTCAATCGACTTATAAAAGGACTACACTTCCCATAAATCACAGTCTGCGAATGGTGGCACACATGGAGTTTTACCCAGTGAACTATTTGGACTGTTCTGCTCATCTATGGCTGTGTACTTCTTTGTCATTGTTTTGTGTGTTTCATCATCTGCCTCATCTGCTGCTGTTTTGTTTTTTGTTTTATTTTTCTCCCAGGAAAGCTGTTTTAGTTTGTGTGCGTCTATTAAATGTACTCATCCCTCCAGTGTTGTCTGGCATTACTGACAGTTCCATGGAGTACAGCTTTTTTGTTTGTCATAAATCCTACCTACATTTTTTTAATAAACTTAGTACAAAAGTATATTTTTGGTAATTAACAGAAAACAACGCTCAATATTTTTGCTCATAACATAAGTAGCTCTGAGCAAAGGAAGAATTGTTTGAATGTGGAATATTAATTTTTTTGGCCTTCTTTTCCCAGCATGTTCAGCTTTCTTGTGCTCATCATATCAATACCAGAAAAAGGTTAAATTGGAGCATCACCCATACTTTGATAACCTATGGTTGAAGCACAGAGGCATAATCCTCAAGCATTGTAATGATTACTCTTCACTTAGCGCTTGATCACTTAGATAAATAAAACAAAATATCCACAAGCGGGCCAATAGTATATTTTCTGTGTAGCTGTGTGTTAAAATCATCACATATGTTGCACAGGATTACGAGAAAAATCACTAAATATTTTCATCAGCATCCAATAAAAGCCTCTTTGATAGGCTGTTGTTTTAATCTTAGTGAGACTAATGTCAAGTAGCTTATCTGTCTATAGAAGACGAGCAAACAAAGAGTCTCTTCCAAACACCCAGTCCTATTTCATCTACTATGTCAATGTTCAGGGTCAGAACGTGTTCTTCCACTTTCTATTATATATATATATATAATAGTTTTAGGAATATTAAGTCCTCAGCACAGTATTAGAACAAAAAAGGGATACAAATTGGAAAACGAGTGAGAATCCTTATCTTTCAATTAAAATGCTAATACATTTAAATGATCTGACAACTTAAGTACTTCTTGTTTTAGTTGCCTTATTTGTTTTAATCCCACTCTTCACAAGCCACCCTTGCGGATAACACACTTGTGAGGGAGCACATTTACACAAGCACACACTCCGAGAGAGAAACAACAGGCATGATATGAATCCATAACACGCAGAGAGACAATCCTCCAGGCTTTGGCATTTTGTTGACCAACCTAATTGACCGGTGGGGAAAAGGGGAGGGGCTTTCCGAGTTGACACAATTAGCTACAAGGATCAATGCAGTATCTGGTGCTGTTGTTGAGCTGAACTTGTGCAGCTTCAGCTTCGTTGCATCTCACTGCTCCTGGCTTTTCATTAGCTTTAAAAGCACTTGGGCTGCATAGGTCATCACACACAGAAAAGCAGCCGTCTTTTCCAGTCCTCTTATACAAGTGCACATGATAAAGCTCAAAGAATAGGGGCGTTTTAGTGGCCTTCTCCCTCAGGCTGGCTCAATGGTTCTTCACAACCTGCAGATCTTAAGGGAAAAACAGCAAGACGCTATGCTTTTTGCATTCTTGTGTCTACTTGAGTGTGTGGGATTGTTATTGTACTCATCTTGACCTGAGCTTGTAAAGGTTCAGGGAGCTAATGCAGGTCTGAATAATAACTTGAATTATGAATAGACGAAGTCTTTTATCAGAGGTGAACTCAACAATGTCACATGGATTTGCTATGAAAATGGCAATAGTGCATATATGTATTTTTAATTAAATGTAAATTTATATAATTAGCTATTGATACAAAATATCCAGCTAAAATTACTTGTTTCCGTAGATAATTTCTTCCTTCTTATGTTTTTCTACAATTCTGTGGATATTTTTATGTAGCGTTTTAATGAACGATCCAGGCGTTCACGTATAATTACTCAATGTGGAATCCAATGTACCAAGTAAGCACATTCTGTTCTCGGAATCAACACATCCTTTTTGAGACCCTCTCAGGCTCACTTTCTCTTCCTGACAAACTAAGCATCTCATTTGTTTTTCATGGTTTCAGTCCCAATCTATTTATGATGCAGTGATTTGCCGATGCTTTGTATCATGGAATAGGAATCACAGAGAATATCAAATCACGAGGTGGTTGTCAATACCAAGCCTGATCATATCCCGCAGTCATCAATCACCAAACATTCAGTTGAAACACACTGGTGTTGTACTGTGAGTCAACTCTTTAATCCAGCTTGTGCCAGTATTCAGACACTCTTAAAAGCATTTTTTTTCATCCACTTCAAATTATTAATCATCATAATTCAGTCATTGCGACTCATTCCTGTCACCCCATGATGACAATTTGCTAAGGCTTTATTCAGACAGCAGGTCTTGATGGTCAACTCTGATTTTTATTTATTTATTTTTTATTAAATCCGCATCCACATTACTAAGAAAATTAGACTGCTAACTGAAAAAACTGAAATGTGACTGATGTTTGCACAGAAATACTTGAATCGTATCTGGTACCTCTTTTTAAAGAAAATTTTAAAAGATTGAGTCAGAAAAGATTGAGTATTATGGAGTAATGGCGGAAGCAGAGTTAGAACTGGGACTTCAGTGTGTGTATTTATGAGAAACCGTGGTGAAATTGAGCTCAATGACATTAAAGCCAAATAATTCGACATGACTTTGTAGGCTAAGGTCACATTGCAAAAATCAGATTCAGGACTACATATTATAAGTGGCCTGGGTTGGATCAAACAAAATCATAATTGAGATGGTCAAATTAAATATCCAATACAGGTTATTTATGGCCAAATTTTACATTTATAAAAAAATAACGCCAAATAAAATTTAGGCTACTTTAAGTTGAAAGAATCCAACTTAATCTACTCTAATTTGTTTAATTATATTGTTATGTTTTTCTGTTCAGTTTATCCAAAAGAGATTTATCCAAAAGTGAAACAATAGAAGAAAAAAAAATAGATCATCGCTGACCTTGCTCACACTGATGGCTAAGTAACATTTATTGAAACTTTTTGTGTCCACTACAGCCGGCTGATTTTGCTAGTGTGTTTTGTAATAGTCTATGCAGTGGAGAAATGAATTACAATCTCTCCAGTACAATCCTAAGTGTTGTAATGTGTGAGAGGCACTGGTTTGGTTTGCAAACTGACAATGTTATCATGCAAAGGTGAGTTGTGCACCACATTAACTGCTGTCACCTCTATAATGAGCGTCCTAGCAGAGTGTGCGTGGGGGTGATGGTTTCAGGTGCTCTCATTAGTCGGTGGTTGGGTTCTAAGCTTTGCCCTGGCTAATGAAGGCCGTACTTTATTTGGGAAGGCCAGCCAGTCAAGTAGGTCTTAAACAGAGCTCTTTTTCATCCCACTAGCAGCCGTTCAGTTTCATACCATTAGAGAGCAAAAAATAGACCCTTCACCTTATCAACAGTATTTTTAACTCGTTTTTTTAAGCACTGATGGCTTTGCAAACTATACTCAGAAAACAAGTCATGGCCATCACTGTGGGTGGGATAATGTCTCTGAAGTGTTGTTGACTGATATTTTCTGAAATACAGCCTAGAGCATTCTTTAACCTATTGAGCTTTCTGCAGGCTGCATAGGCCTCTACATTCATTTAGTCATTATTTTCCCAATTATTCTTGTTGTTTTACACTAATATCGTTGCATAAATACTCTAAATGATCAGATTAGCTCATGAGAAATGTGAGTCTGATGCTCTCTTGGACCAAATACCAAGCCTAAAATATAATACCTGGCCAAAAAAATTGTCAAACCCTCTCTATATGTAATGTGTGTATATTGTTAAACAGCCCGGTATTTGATGAAGATATCTGTACATTTAAGGGACTCTAAAATCCTCTGAATGTAAATGATCATAGATAAAGTTTAACTGGCGATTCACTCAAACATTCACGACGTAGAAAGCTGTTTTAATGCATCCAGTGAGTGCTGAGCTAACTGTGCTGAGGTTTTTTTTTTGTCAGAATACATGAATGTATTTCATCATATTTGTTTGGCTGAAGCTGGGAGCGATTGTATCAATCAGTTTGCTGATGCAGAACTTCACATTCAATCACAATTCTGCTTTAGGCTTGTGCGCATTGGCAAGTTTCCCCACACAGCCTTTGATGCAACTTATTTCAAACCTTTAATTTGATAAACACCTTTTGTTACATAATTTCTGTTTATATAGAATCGCATTGAAGTTGATGTGAAATTCACATCCTTTTTAGATAAATTATTGTTGTAGTCCTATTCTCATCCAGTGGTGTAGAACCTGCCTGTGCCGATCACTGCAGTGTTTGATGTGGGAATTCAGGTCAGCCAATCAGGTGGACAGAGACGGGCATCAGATGGTCTGCCTTTTTCAATGCTCAAAGGTCACGCTAAAACCCTTTAACAACACATACTCAGCTCTTCTAGATATATGGAGCCTCTTTAGTCTGGCCTTTTATTTAAAGGCATTTTTGAAATGTATGTCATTATTGATGAATATATAAAGAGAAAGAGAACATTTTAAGTTCTCCAATTTCACAAACTGCTTTTTATCCACAAAAGGGCTGCATTCAAGAAATATCAGCAGTTAAGCATGATCTGTACATACTACATATCTCTAAGTGTGACCGAAATATATATATAAATTATATAAAATTTATATATATAAATATAAAAATAAATAAATAAATAAAATAAAATATTATATATATATATATATATTATATATATATATCTATATATATATATATATATCTATAGTATATATATATAGATATATATATATCTATATATATATATATAATATTTTATTTTATTTTTTTTGTGCTACTCTATATCTATTACCATTCTTTGTTTAAATTAAAGAAAAACGTAGTTATACAGCTGTTAGAAAAGTACCAGACAAAATCAAAATCAAACTGATGTTGCCGGTGAGGCAGGTCCTGACAGAATAAAGCAGATTTCTTCAGCTCAGCATGGTAATCTCTTAATCTCCGGTGAGTTTTGCTTCACAGTGACTGTTGAAGTGGGTGTGTTTGCATTGTTTCCACAGCACTTTCCCGACCTCCATAAAGGCAGGTTTAAAGGAGACCTCTTGTTTACAACCGGACAGGGAGGGGTCGAGTTTCATATTCTTCTATAGATTCTCACAACATATAATGTTATTAACTGTGAGTTTCACAGAGGGTATAAAACATTAGTTGTTTTTAGCGTAAAACCCTAGGATGGAATTTTTTAATTCATTGGAAAGTTTTGATTTTCATCTGAGGTCTCCTTTAAATGTTATGTTAACTGGAGCCTGAAACCTGCATCCACTGACTCTCACACACTTTGGCAGATTTGTACCACAAGGCTTTTGGGGTGTCCGATAAGCATCCCAGCCTTTAGGACAGGCCCTTGCCACTCAGCAGTCTGTCATGTTCACACTCTCCTTTCCATGTTTGCCCACAGAGGAAGTAATTTGGAAATGTCCTGCAGAAACGGACATGTCTATACCACTTGCATCTCTTTGTGGCTAAGAAAAAGCAAGCAAACAGAGAAGCTGTTGTAAGCAGGCTGCTTTCTTAAAACTCCCCCACCCCATCCACATCTCTGGAGCCATTCAAACAGCCTGCAGGTATGAGCGGTATCCGGTCCACTGGTCACTGAATCCCTCGGCACGTTGAACAAAGAGCACAAGCACACCAGCAAATTCATGTTCCAATTAATATCCATTCAGCTATCAGTGCAGCTAACTACTGCCAAGTTTTGCTATCCTGGGAGAAGCTACAAGTAGAAAGACAGGCTGAATTGTGTTTAGACATAATGAGAGTGTAAAATGTTTGAATTAACAGGAATAAGCCAGTGGAAATTTGGAAATGGAAGGAGGACCTTTAAGAATCCAGGGGAGGAAAAGAAAAACAGACCCATTGAGGAGCTGTAACATGAGCCGTATCCCCTGCAAAAAGAACAGGGAAGAGAAAGAGAGATACATAGAGGTGAAAAGAAAGGCAAGGCTTATAAGCAGAGATGGAGAATCTTATCTGATGAAGAACAGCTATCGTAAATATTCAGCTACGCTTTACAGGAAACACATGCACTTGTAGATCTGGAGAGTAATCGGTCAAACAGAAAACTAGTCCCTGGATGGGATCTGATGTCTGATATACTATAGGTGACTGAGATCAAGGAGTGGAACAGCACATTGATTCATTCCACTTTTTATATCCATCCTCTGAGAAACAATAGCAGCCTCGTATTGTATTTTTTTGTGCTGTGCATGTGAATAAAGAATGGATCACACAAAGCCTGTCAAGATGATGGTTTAAACTTGTAAATTATATGCTACATTGTGGAAATGAAGACTATTTTTATTTTGCAGTAGAGAGAATTTAGGACAAAATTGTTCAACACTGTCATGCCAAATATTTGTTTTTCAGAGCGCTTTCTAGGTCTAGGGTGCTTTATTTATTTATATATATATATATATATATATATATATATATATATATATATATATACATACATACATACATACATACATACATACATACATACATACATACATACATATATATATATATATATATATATATATATATATATATATATATATGTATATGTGTAAATACATATACATACATATATGTATATATATATATATATATATATATATATATATATATATATATATATATATATATATATATATATCTTATTTTTAATTTCTTTTCGCTGTATAATAATTTATTCTCACTAGATTTTATGCTATTTATCTGTTTGTCTGTTAATTAAAATGTTCCTATTTTGTTTTCCTATTTTGTTTATTTGTTTCTTTTCTCAACTTTTTTTCTTTTCTTATTTCTATTTACATTTTTTGTTTGTTTAAATGTCTGTTCAAAGACTGTTTCACAGTTTCTTATTTATCTCTTCTTTTTTGTTATTTTTCAGTCTTTTATTTTGTTTTTCTTTTTTGTATGTCTTTCTGTCTGTCTTTTTGTCTATTTCTTGTTTCTTCTTTTCTTATTTCTTTCTTTCATGTTTGTTTGTCTATAAGTCTAAACTAAAACTATTTTTAACTTTCACAGCTTTCTTTCATTCTTTCTTTTTTTTTTCTTGTTTGTTTAAACATCTAAACAGAAAATATTTGGGGCGTGTTCCGGTTCACAGCAATGCTGTATGTAGTTAGGATAAGCTCTGTTTTGAGATTGAGAAGACAGAATGAGCGCACACAGACGCACGTAGATGTGCACATCCACACCCGCACAGATGGGCTCTTTTGTGGGAAGCTTTATCTCGGATCTGAGGTGTGTTTACTGCAGTTGTCTGACAGCGGCTCTCTAAGCTGTGAATGTGTGTCTGAAGGAGTGTGCTTTCTTGGATGTTGGGGAGCTCAGTGGCCACAACTCAGATCCATGCCAGATGCATCGGCACGCAAGACCCAGTATTCTATGGGACACCCTGTATCAGCCCTCAATCTCAGTCTTTGCCATGGGCGCACTGCAGGGATGTGTATATTTTTGGCATCATCTCCAGGATCAAAGAATGGAATAGGCATCATGCTGCTGTCCTAGTGCCCTCCGTTCCTCTTTGTTCAGCTCTGTCCAGATGTGTTCTCTCCCTGTTATTTGTCCTGGAGTGTGAAGCAGGTCTTCTTTTGTTTGCTGCCTATTCTACCAACCCAGACCCATTCTCATATCTGTTCTCAGCTGGTGGCATCTGAACATCTGCTCATAGAGAATAGCCACAACCCAGCCAATACCATCTCACTCTTATCCTGAAAAGCCTCTCTGGCAAAATAAAGAAAGAAGCCGCTCTCACACCTCTGAATAAGCTGTTCCAGCCAGCTGAGTTCATCCCTGTGGGGGCTTGACTGGTCTGATAAGCCTCTGGCCTCCTAGAAGGCCATCTGACACCTTCAACTGACCCAGTTCAGTCCGTTTTACAACTGACCGTCTATTCTCAGAGCTAATCTTGCTTGTTGAATTACTCGCAGACTCAGGGTTTATCACTTCCAATTAAAGGTGTTGTGAGTCTGTTTAGAAGGTGATATATATATATAGATGTGTAAATTGCATCATCTTCTCGGCGGTAGACACAATAGGAAGGTTTGATCGAAGAGCATTAAACTTAACTTGCCATTTGCTATGTTTAAGGACACTTGTTGAAAAGCTGCTAGAGTAGAATTAGTTTCCTGGTTTCCAGCTCTGTGCTCGGGGACTTGATTGCTCCTCCACACAGTGATTCTTGATGAATCCCCATGACACCTCTGCTCTTCCATCTCCTGGCCTGTTGCTCCAGAGTGACCATGTTCACATCTGATTGGTCCGTAGCTGTGGTGCTGGATTAAGCCTTATGGCAGGTGTGCTCTCTGTGTTGAGCTCCATGACTGATTTTGTTATCACAGGGGAAGAGGATAATCAAAGGCTGTGGTGTTTGTTTATGTTTATGTGCCTGTGTGAGACTACACCCTCTGAGAGACCGCAGCATGCTATTTTGCCAAGAGGTTGCCATGATGGTGCCGGCTGGTTTACTTCTGAGAGATTCGGCTTTCTAATGAAGTAATTGCTCACAGCATGCTCTATAAAAGATAGGAGGGAGGAAAAGTGCTATATGGAAGAACAGCTAATTTGCTAAGTTCAGTCTGTCTGTATTAAGTGCAAGGACTTTTAGAGGATCATTATTTTTGATGGGTTGTATTGTTAAATCTTTAAGTCATTAGATTATTAATATTTATTGCAGCAAGTTGTCATTATGAGAAATCCTAGATAAAAATATGATGTAGAGTCTGGAAAACATGTGGAAAATTAGAGTTTAGCACAATATTATCTCAATCAACAAAGCTTCCTTTCCTTTTCATATTTACTCTTTGCTTTTCTTTAACATCAGCAGCAAGCACTAGTTTTTTTTTTCACTATTGTTTTGCACTGTTTATATGCTCAAACTCACTTTTTGTGTGACGTTACATGCACCCCTGCATACACTTTGCAGAGGGGTACCCAGTTTTTTTTTCTCCCACCATATAAAATAGGAAATAATTTTGCTGCATTGGATTAAAAAAATCTGATTACAACACTCTTTCTTCCTAACATTAAACTGGCACCCGCAGCATGATTTCAAAAGGAACTCTATAGATAATAATTTTATTACTCCACATAATTAGCCACTATGAATTTATATTTAAATTATGTTAATCCCATTGTTTTATGCCTCTTGTTTGTAAAGCAACTCCAAAAAATCACTTTATAAATAGATTTTGATTGATTGGTTTTGCACAATAACCTTAATGGTCTTTTTCTTGATTTTTTTTCTTTTATCATTCATCTTGGTTTTACCTCTGAAACAAGCTTGTGAAAGCTTCAGCTTAACAACAAATGAAACGATGCTATAAAAATGCTGCAAGCAAATGGTGACCAGCCACTTTCTCTTCTCTCTCACTCTCTCTGACACAGATGTGTCAGTTGTAATGCTTTCTCTTCTTCTCATCTGACCCTAATTCTTCTTCAATTGCTCTTGTGCAGTTACCTTAAGCGAGTAGGCAGGATTAGGGTTTGTTTCCTGACCTCGGGAGTTTCAGGCTTTTCAACAGGACTTAACTCCTTGAACCTTTTAGTCTCCCTTTGCATCTTTTTTCGCTGTGTTTGTTGTCTTTGGAAGCCTTAGGCTAGGATCATTTTATTCTGTGTGCTATTGTAAAGGGAGTTATTTAATCACCATTGTGTTGGTAGACAAAATAACACTTTAAAAATAGTGTTGCTAGTGGCATATTGAAGTTTTTTTGCAAGTTGGCTGTTTTAGCAGCTGTTCGGAGTGGGTCCAAATCCTCCCGCGGGGACAGTTTGCATGGTGGAGAGGAGAGGAGATTGAATTTGTGGGTGCAAAGGTCAGAGTGTGGAGGATTTGGCCTCAGGACCAAACTGACCTTTGTAGGCTTTATCATCCCACTCATGTCACATTTAAAATCTGGATTTGTTATTCTTTTTTGTTTTGTCTTCGATTATCCATCATTCCGAGCTTAAGACGTTGTCACACCACACTTTCTGTGCAAGTTGTCTATAGAAAAGAGAGTCTATTCGGTGGTTTTCTTTTCAAATACTTCATTCAGAATATTATTTGTTTAAAACACACTCTAATTATGAGAAAATATGTTATTGTTTTGTATACATTTTAAAATAAGTATATGCCATGAAGCCATGTTCAGACCAAGAATGTGTGAACACAAATCCCCAAGGATGCAAGAAATTCTCAACTCACTCGCTTTTCCACAGGTAAAATTCACCACCTGGCATAGCTGTTTTCCTTTTCCATTTCATCACTACTCTAGGAAGCTTCTGATTGGTTGGCGAGATTTAATGTGTAAAACACTCCCCAATCTACGATTCTTCCACATTCTTGTTGTGGCCTGGCAGAGACATGCCCTCTCTGTTCCCCTCATGCCAGGTCACAAGGTGTGAAATAGCTGTTCAATCCATCTCGATTCTTTCTGAGCGAGATGTGAAATCCACTTATGTAAACTTATGCTTTCCAATACAGCTATATATTGTATAGTAATCGCATCATTAAGCTAAGTGCATTTCAAAACTTGTGTGGCATTTCTCTAGGTCTATCAATATACCCCATATGCCAATCCATATGTAAATATATTCTTCTGGCAAACCAGCTATACACGTTCATCTCCGGCGGCCATGAATCGTACCTCTTTGGTGTAATACTCATTCTAAATCCAGTCACATAATTTAGCATTTGTTTAAATCCCTCATTCTGGCACTTGAATCATTCCCCAAAACTCAGATCTCAACTCATTATACACAGAGATCCAAGCACTCTTCCTTCTTATGGGAGTATCTGTAATGTCTTCGTATCAAAGATCAACAGCATTGTCTGTAAAATTCTCAGCCTGAATAATCCACTGACAAAGAGCACCTGGCTAGCTCAAAAATTCTCCCACTCTTTGTGCCATTGTGGCAACTAACCACATGTGACCGGTTGAAGGACCCTGCCTGCACCCCTCTTTGTAATTGGCTGTGTGATTATGTGTGCGTGTGTTTTAACAGGCTCTCTCTCTCAGCACCCTGCTGTTCCCATTTGGTGGTGACAGCCATAAACTGGGAAAGCCTTGCTGGTTTTAGAAATGCATGTGTTGATGAGCACATTTTGGCTGCTTCCTTACGAAGGATCCAATTAGACTAAAGGCAGAATACTTTGAGAGAATTGTGAGTGTGTGTGTATTTTTTCTTTAGTTTTTTTTAACCTGGCCTTGGTTTCTTGGAGTTGTGGTCATGGTGGCAGCTGAGATCGACAATGTTGTTCATTGAAACCTATTGAATCTCTGCTCTCAAGCGGACATCTTTTCGCTTCTTTCCACCAGTCTTTGCTCTGGTTTTCAGGTTTCTTTAGGGTTGATTGGCCTTTGATTCCTGTGACTTTGAATACATTTATGATACTACTGTGAGAATGGAATTACAATATAACCAATTGAGGTTTTATGTTTACTTGATGAATAAAAAAAAATGTCCATTCAAAAGAACTAGCAGAGTTATTTTAACCAGATTGGAATGTATTCCAATCCTTTAAAATGCTTGGCGTTTGGTCTGTACACTGTGCAAATGTGTTAAGTCTACTAGCATGTATGTGTATATATATATATATATATATATATATATATATATATATATATATATATATATATATATATATATATATATATATATATATATATATACAGTGTTACATTATCTTTTTAAATAAATTGCAAGTTTGACATTTAATTTTGCACAACATTGTAAAACACTATAGATACAGCATGAATCAGATAAATACCACAGATACACAAATACAATTAGAGTTTTACAGTAAGTGTACAGGTTGTTTTATTTTATCATTTGTACAATTGTATGCCATTATAAAATAATTGCCACATTTATGTAAAAAGTACTGATTAGTTTTGCAAATTCTTTCCTGTTTATTGAATCACCTCAATTGCAGTTTGAGCGCATATGCCAAAGGTTGACTTTTAAAGCTGCTCGTTGTAGAGTGGTAATAAGTAAGTACATGCTCTAAGATTAGCTGGTTTATAAATGCTAGCCTTCACATTGCTCTCTGCACACTTCCGTCTGCACCATTAACATGACTACGGCATGAATCATTGTAAATCGAATAGTGCACTTTGTGCGGGAATGAAACACGGCCGTCTCCGGATCATAATGACGGAATTATAGCTCTCCCTCCATCATCACGCACACGCTGAAGTCATCCCAAACCCAATTATGAAGAATCTGTCTTCATTTGGTGGGTTTTGGAGGCTGACAGGCAGAGTGTCAGAGATTGTTTTCTTTTCGCTGGTGGGGGATCGATCTCAGGAAGCTGGCCAGGTATTAAAGGGTGTTGTTTTGCGGAAGGGCCGAAGACCTGAGATAACATCATCATTAGCCAGCAGACTGACACTTATGGGCGCATCATTAGAGGCATCATTGCAGATGGTCTGTCCATCATTATTGGTATAATGGTAGCAACTTTAAATCAGTTTCAGTTTTCAATTTCAGTTTTATCTTCTCTTGTGATGCATTTATTTACTTTTTTGCAGAATACATTAATTTCAATTTACATTCATTTCAATTTTTCATGTTTTTTATTGCATTGAATCCTAGCAGATACTGGGCTTCTACTGCACTATATGATGTTACCTTAGAAGATTGTATGTGTAAAATGATTTAAAGCCTTTGTAGACCTTTTACAAATAAATATCTTTAAAAGTATTTTTGTACTTTATATAGGCGTACATTCTTGTGTGCACTTCATTCTCAGCCTCTTCAGGACTTTTTTGTATTGGGAAATACCCTCAAATCACATTTCAGCTAATTGACATTTACAACATATATTAAGTGTCAGCTCTTTACATTTTTAGTTAGGTTTCAGCTGCATTTTTGTCAATACCACTGCACAGATTCATTTTTAAGTCTATGAATGCTCTAAAACACAAAGATCAGTCCTCTGGAGAGAGGGAATGAGATGAAGTAGAATGAGTTGTGTTGTGATCTGAGAAAGGACGAGTCAGGGAAAGATTGAGGAGGTGCCTGGAAATGGAGGGAGAAGCTGTTGGTGCTTAACTTTGGTCTCTATTCTTGTGATAGCAAGGCTTCTTCTTGTTTATGCAGAATGAAAGAGAAGCACAGCACTAGTACTTTCGGATTTCGGGGTTTCTATTGACATTTGCACAGTCCAGTGTTTGATAATGAAGTTTAAAGTCTGCGATAGTCCGTATGATCTTGTTCATCATCCCCAGGCTTACCTTTAGCTCTTGGTTAGCTCATCAAATATTGAAAGGTTGAAAAATGATTAACGCAGTTGATGATGGATAGCACACTTTGTCAGTGTGTAAATCATTTAATACCAGATCAATCGAATTTAAAAGCATTTTTTCATGTTCTTGTAGTCAATTGTCAGGAAATGTTGCCCAGCTAACGCCTGTCATGTTTGAATATAATTTTAATTGAAATGTACCTTTTTGTTAAGTTGTTGTTTTGTGATATTATGAATTATAATACATTTAAAATTTGTATACATATTTTTTTTTTATAATTTGATCATGTATCACTGTTTTCTGTTTGATATGTAGAAATACAAATAAATATAAGAATATATTGTAAATTATATATAATTGCAGTAGTCGTGATTTCTGTGCCCTGTTTATTCTATTCTGTTTGTTGTTTGGCCAAACACTCTCCTGTTCTTCTTTCATGGAGGTCAGTAGCCTCCCGTCCCAGGTGAATGGAAAGGAGTCTACCTCTTCCTCTATCTTTTCCCCCTCTATCACTCTCACTTTCTTTTGCTGTTCTTTGGCACTCGGGGACCATCTCTGCTTCATTTCACTTGTCGCCGAAGGGGGAAAATGCTGCAGAAAAGAGAAGCCAGCTAAGGAGTGAGAAATGAAATGATAGAAGAAGCAAAGAATGGAGAAGGGGAGGCAGAGATTGCAAGAGGGAGGGATACTAGAGGCATTGTTCCACTCCAAGAGACACAAACAGTCTCAAGCTTTCTCAACCCGCAGTCCCCCTGTGTTTGTGTGCTTCCACGATGCTATAATTTACATTTCAGACAAAGAATAGGGATAAAGGGACGTATAGAAAATAGGCCGGAGAGTTTTGTCTAGCTTAATTTTCTTTTATTACCACTCTCACTTTTCATTTCCTGTGAATAGTCCCCCAATTTTCTGCAGTTTTTTTGTATTTGTGTCTAAATTGAGTATTGTTGATGTGCATAGATTGCTGTATGCATGAGTGCTTTTATTCTGAAGCAAAAAAGGTTTGAACAACAAACAAGGCACAGGACTGTACTTTTACAAATCACAGTTTTTGTTTCTTTCAATTTTAAAATGAATATTTTAATGCTACACTTTTTGTGCTGAGCTACAGATGAGTTAATGTCAACCACTTTTTAATGTTCTGACGAATAAATCGATTCTAAAATATATTTTCTAACATATTTTTATAAGATAATATAATTTATATATTTCTAAAATAATTATTAATTATTATTATTAACACATTTGGAATTATTATTGGCACATTTTTTTTCACTAAAACTAACTTTTTGTTAATAATACTTGTAGTATTAAACATATTAAATACATTTTCAGTATTATATTTTTTATTAGTTATGAAAATTGTTTTTAAGTACTTGTTTATTATATGTATTTTAAAATGATTCCAGAAAGCATACAAATAATGGAACAACAAAGAAAAAAGATGTTTTTTAGTGATGAAGTCTGATGTTTTTTTATCAAAGAGTATGATTTAGTGCTCAATAATACCATTTGTTCCTGTACAGTTCATTAATTGTTTTGTTGAACTGTTGGTAAGAAAATGCAAAGCCATTACATGCTTTGTTATTACATGCTTTGCTGAGTATCTGGCAACACAAAGAGAGAGAGAGAGAGAGATGGCCTTGAATGTGATTTGATTTCCCTTTTTGGATCATTTGTGTTTAGACACATCAAATGATAATCACCAACCTTCATGTGACCAACAATTGTCATTCTTGGTTCCCATTTGCACCAATCCAACTCCAGAATACCATAAGCCATAATGAGCATTTAATCTCTGAAGCCATCTACTTCTCTCATCCAGTATGATGGAGCTCGTTTCATGTGCTAGTCAGAGAGCTCACCCAGCAGGGGGTCCATACAACCGCATCAAATCTCTCAGGCCAACTTCACACTATATTCTAATCATCTTATTCATCACAAGTCTCCTTTCTCCGCTCTTCATTTCATATGGATCAAAGTCTGCATATGAGCTCAGTTCTCTGACTGTGAAGTCTCAACTGTTGTTTGCTAGCTTCTCGAGAAACTCATAACCTCGAAAGACTCTTGAGCTCTCTGAAAGCCTCTGCTGTGAATTCTCATCACATTCCATCACTTAAATGTCACAGTAGAAAGTTAGTGATCTATTGGAGCATAAGTTCTCCTTGTAGATGCTTTCAGTTCAAGCACTCATTGATTGCAGTGTCTACATCGTACATGAGTGTCTCCTTTGTCTCGGATTTTGCTTTTTGAGTGTATCAGTAGAGAGAAAGAGACGAGCAGTTTGTGTTTTCACAAGGGAAGCTCTTCTTAAGCATTCCTGTTAGCACAGAGGCACGGGTCGCTATTGATTACATGAAGAAAAGCTCCGGGCCTGCATATGAGATTGAGGATGAGGTGGCAGAGGAGACAGACTGCACATACACAAGTGCACAGCCTCGTTGGAAGCTAGTGATTAGGTTTGACCTGATGTCAGTGAAAAGAAGGTATGTTGAAGAATGGCAGACCGAGTCACATGATGAGAAGGTGGGAAAAATCAATGAATGACAAACAAGGGCCTTTAGTTTACTGCTGTGAAATGATGAGGCTATGGAAACTCTCATTACCGAGTCTTCTCTGGAGGTTGTGTTTGTGTGAGCAGGACGTAGTTTCTGTTTTAGTTCTCTTTAACATGTTTGGGACCAAATAGATGGTTGATGAAAAGTTTGGGAATTTTAAAGTATGACAATATAATAGTACAGCTGTTAGAATGTGAGGGCTTTGGTTTAGCTTCTTGGTGCAAAGTACGATCGATATAAAAACAAATGCGTGAAAGTACTTGTCTTTGCCAGTCACTGAAGCCAAATGCAATTCAAGTTGAAAATGCTACAGACCATGTGGTTTATTTGTTTTCACACAGTTTTACAGCACAGTCAAAGCTAATGAGAAGGAATTATAGTCACACCTATTCCTGAAAAAAAAAACACACACTGAAAAATACTGTTTTAGGGTGGGATTCCATTTTTTATTGCATTTTTAACATCTATTTATATTAATGTGGCTCAAATTTTTCATTTTTAAATGGATTCATGAGATTTTTACATTTAACACAGCTGAACCCTGTAACCAATTTCCATTAAATGAAAAGTACAAATTGTACTGTAATTTGAATAGCATGCCCCCCAAAAATTATCACTATTTTAAAAGTGTGTATTCTTCAATAATAAAAAAGTTCAAATTTGCATGTTAAACCAAACAAAAATGTCTATTAAAATTAGTTTCATTTAAAGAAATTATAAAAAGTACTGAGAATTCAGATAAAAGATACCATGGAATGGACATTTGTTGTTTAAGATGATAAATAACCCTTAAGTCTGTCATTCTTACTTGTGGTTTTTGCAAGCTTCGGAAAAAAAGCAATAAAACTATAAACCATGTGATGTGATAATTAACTTTAATGTAAAATAATTTGTGGGGAAACCATTTGGCTTCAAGAGATTTAAAATTACTATAATTATAAAAATTATAATAATAGTGTATTATTTTTTTTCTGCAGTTCAGTCCGGCTTTTTTGTGGATATTCAGGATATGCATTGACCCATGTTTGGACTCAGATAGACACAAAACTTTGAAACACTTTTTTTGACTGTCAAAAATAAATCTGATTGACCATCATAAGCTCTCTTTATTAATGCCCTACTTTCCACTGAATTATTTTAAAGATTCCCTCTACTCTGGTTTTTTTTCATACCACTTTACAATCTAAAGGTAATGAATCTCTAAAGATTAGATAAATTATAGTGCTCTGCTTCAAAACCTCTGCGCTCTCGATTATAGTGATGCCCCTTTGATGAGTAAAACGCAGAGGCTGAATTCCACGAATCTGGTGTCAATGCCTAGCTATTTATTATTTTAGATGCCTTGTCAGACAGCTGATTGGTGTTTTATTTATGTCTATGAATCATATGACTGATGTGATCCTTTATTATACATCAGTGCATCAGTTTATTTGTATACTAGAAGATTTAAGGAAATGTGTGTTTTAGATTTTTTTTTATGCCAGAGGAATACAGAACCTGATTTTTTGCATTTTTGCAGCAACGTCCTCTCTTCGTCCAACTCTTAGCTTTCAATGACAGATCCACAGGATTATGGGCTGTGTTCAACTTCTTCTCCTCCTCTCACAAATGATTCCATGTGGGAAAAGTGAAGGTCAATCTGTGCACTATGTTTGTGTGTTAGAAGTACTGCTGATGGAGCAGGATGGCATGAAACCACAGACAAGACCCTTGTTATCAGAGAGAGAGAGAGAGAGAGAGAGAGAGAGAGAGAGAGAGAGAGAGAGAGAGCTAATGAAAGAGGGATGAGAAGCAAAAAGATAGAGGAAATGAACTTAAAAAAGCTGCAAAACTGGGATTACTCTGTCCACTCTGCATACTTACATCCCAAAGTCTGTTCAGGAGATGAATTCCTCTCCATAAAAGGCCGTGTTCATCAAAGCAAACGAAGATTTATTGAATCATTAGAAAAAAGTTTATTCAAGTGATTTTAAAAGATCTCTGAACTGCATTGCTTAATGGAATAAATAAATCAGGAGAATAGTTTAATTTCCTTTTTCTTGATGGTAGTGGTAAACATTAAGAGCCGCTGCTTTATTTTTTGATACTGGAGAAAGAAAAATATTCATTAAACCTATATAAAGTCATACTCTAACAGTTTTTTCTCATGATTAATTATAACTGCTATCACTTTTTTATTAGTTAGCTTTTCTCAAGATTCTTAAGAACGAAGAAGAAAATAAATTAATAGAAAACTTAATTATCACCCTTTTTGTTTGTTATACTGTATAATACGTTTAATATAATAACTGTGAGCATACCTGCAATAAATTATCATTGTTTCAGCTTCAACATCAAATAATTACCACTGGATTCCTGCTGTTTTTTTTTTTTTTTAATTAACAGCACAGATTGGAAAATAATTGAAAGAATGTTTTGAATTTCTAGCATGAAGTTATGTTTGTCATGTTTATTGAGGTGATATTAATTAGAATATCATAAATCTAACTTTGCAAATGTATATCGTTATCTAAATGTAAAGTCGACTCTTAATTGCTTGTTTTTGTACTGTTCGCGAGCACCTATAATAGCCTACCCGCCCTTAAACATCCTTGTGCAGTCAAGAGTGAACACTTCAGTGCTTTAGTCACTTGGTTCTGTGCTCAAACACTCACAAATTGTAGTGTCTGTTGCAGCACGTAATGTTAATGACACTTCATGTGTTGGTTTAGATGGGCAAGCTAGTGCGAGATATGCTCCAGAGGAATTGTGTATACTTGTATTAAATGGCTAAACTTGCCATAATTACAACATAATAATTCCTTCCCCTCTCTTTCTGTTATCCAGACCGTCTCTGTTTCTCTTACTGTCATCCACACGGCAGTGACCAAATGTCCTTTCTGTGTCACCAGCATGATGCAGTGTAATAGAAAGAGAAAGAGATAATGAGGTTGCATGCAGGACTCTAAAGCCACTCAGCACTGAAGCAGAGGTGACTTTGGTGTATGTCTCATGAGTGTGTCCAGAGCCCCTGACAGGGAGCTGAGAAGCACGTCAGCTTAATTACCAATTTACCTTTGGTTCTTGGCGCTCTAGGATCAGGGCTCCAGGACCACGACAGATGAGCTGATCTCCTAAGCCAAGTGCGTTCACTGGGACCTGTTCAATTCTTGGGCTTGTTGAAGAATGAGATGAGTCAGATGTGCATTTGTTTCTGAAAGATCAGAGCAAGGAGGAACATTTACATTTGAACATGGCATGGTGTCTGTGGATCTGAATAAAAAAATATATAAAAAAAACAAATAAACAAAATTACAAATCCATATTTAGGCCTTAACAAGGATTGAATTCTCCGTTCTAGTTCTTAAATATTGTTGTATAACTTCAAGAATTTGCAATCCTCCTTCCTTTAATAACTTCATTCTCATGCCTAATTTAAAGACATTACATGAATTATGGTACTAAATGAGGATGTGCTTGCAAGAGAGATATGTTTGAGTTTCATAGTCCACAAACATATGGTTAGTGTTACCATAGTCTGAGAAAGTATACATAATTGATCAAAAGTCATATCAGTGATCATGTCATCATCAATGTGAACGTCACTGTTATGGTTGACAGAGTTCGAGAAAACTTTTGTAAATCTTTAAAAACATAAAAGATTGAAAACAGACTCATATACACTAAAAATCATAAAACGTTAGGGTTGCCAAAGTTTGAGAACTTGTGAACATTCATGAATGCTCAAAATATTTAAAAGTGATTGTGAAAACACACATCAAGTCTGTAAAGCCTAAAAGTGATTGTTGGGGTTGGCAGCTTGAGAAAGAGTTCATAAACACTCAACTTTGTAAGACTTTGAGAAAACCTGCATTAATGCCCAAAAACATAAAAGTGCTGCTTCGGGTCGCAAACAATGTTTTGAATCCTATGCAAAAATGTTTTCTATTTGTTTTTGATATTATACAGGTCTTATACTTGATCCTATACAGTTAAAAATATCTTTAAAAGTCTTAAATGTGACTGTATGAAACCTGTAGAAACCCTGAGTTAAGTTCAAATGAATAAAATAATAAAATACACCTTAGGGTGCTTTGTTCACTTTCTTCAGGCTGAATTTGTCTATGTTGTTATTTTGAAAGGGCAACATTTTGTGTGGGGTTTTTTTCTGAATGTCCAAAGCATCAACACCCTGCTCTCTCTCTCTCTCATGACTATCTGATGATTGTCCTGATTAGAGTGTGTACTATAGACTCCCATGTGTTAAAATGTTCAACTTTACAGCAGATTAAGTTCACTTGCATCTTAGTTATTACATTTTTAAATTGATGTAGCTAATTGAGATTGATGACATCTTTAAAAGATTGAAATGCTTTTAATTGGTAATTCATTTAAATTTCAATAAACCGTAGAGCAATGCATAATTAATTTCGCAATCATTTTAATGACAGCTCAAGACTGGTATAATCTTTGGTTTTAATTTCGACACCTCTCCTCTCCCCAGCTATGCCTTTACCCCGATCTTGATTAAGTTTCAATGAACAAAAAATTATATCTCGATATTTCCTGGGATTTATTCGAAATCTATCAATATTTTGCATTGTTTTAAAGATGTTGAAGTTACACCCATGTGTGAAAGCAGTATTTCGTTGCTTTTTGATGTAACATTTGTGAACTCTATGAAAATAATTTCTGCTTTGTTTAAATAGACTCTCTCCTATGAAATGGGCTTTATTCGTTTATTTATTATACTTGCGATGTGTATGTGGGAAGCACATATGTCACTTCATTTGTTAATGGCTGCTTTCATGGTAAATGGACTTCATGCAGTAGCACATCTTGGGTAAAGATGGAGGAAATTTGCCAGCCATGGTAAATGAGTGTGTGCTCATTTATGTGGGAACGAGCAAGAGATCTGGTTTTCAATCTCTCATCACTTTATTCCAGCCATCAAAGCGGTTTTATTTAAAAACAGCTGCAGGCACCTTGGAGGGATTTTTCCAACTTTATGTGACCACAACTAGTGGAGGAGAAAGAATCCATAATCACACTAACCGCAAACCATCACTCGTTTTACTTTTTATCTTCATTTGTCCAAAATATTTGTATGCTGTTTTTGTGTATGGCATTGTTACAGCTTCAACCTATGCTTTTATCAGGCTTTGTTTATTAATGTTTATAGGAGTCTACTTTAAAGATGCTTCTCTGTGCATTTGCTTTTCATTTGCAGTTATTATTTTTCATTTTTCTTTTTTTAAAGTGGCTTTTTTTTCTGTAGGTTCTCCCATGCCATCCTCTCTCTCCAGTCCATCAGTCACTGAGCATTCCCATTCTCAACCACCCTCACCCAATCTCCATGACAACCAGAGTTCCGTCTTAAGTAATGCCACCACGCAGCCGGTGCAGGACTCTGATTCGGAAGAAGAATATGCGGCTGTTCTCTATAGGGCCGTAACGCATCCTAACCCGAGTCACAGCTGTAATGGTAAGCTGACCACCCCTCTCTTTCTCTCTCAGTTGCTCTGTCGTTTGTGGCCTGTGATGTGAGAGCGGTACTGGCAGTGAAACCTCTCGGAGTGAACTGTGAAAATTGTGTGATCAGAGATTTCAGTCTCTGTTTAAATTTTGTTTAACAGTTCAGAAAATCTGTTTGCATGATCAAAATCAAACTTGGTTAAAGGAACTTATTAATTTAATGAGAAATGTAATTCTACTCTTCTGAAAAGGTACAAGTAAGCCTTACATACTGTTTTCTGACGTAATATAACAGCAAAATTTACATTTGTTTCTTTTGGCAAATGACTCAATAAATTCCAAAGAAGTAAGATATTTTAAATGAACACCATTACGTTTGTGTAAATGTATTCATGTATAGTTGAGAATATAACTTTCATAGTACAAGACTCAATATGAAGAAGAAATAATACACTGAAAATGTAAACTAGACATTTCAACACTCTACTTGTTATAAATGTATGCATAATATATTAGTTTTGTCTATTTTTTTTTTTTTTTTCTATTTCACAAAATGTGATAATCCCACAGTAAAATTGCTTATAAAATTGCTCACATAAACCTATCTTGAGTATTTTATTATTATTTGATGGAGGTTATTTGAAATTCATGATACAATATGAAAAAATCATCCGCAACAGTCTTGCTTTAAAAGAATCTACTGACACGCTGTTTCAGTATTTCTTCTTTAAAAGTATGCAATTTCTTTAAAATTTATAATTACAGCCATCATTTACATTTCCAAAATTGACTTACATTTTGCACTTGTGAAAATAGCCACCGATTTTTGTAAGTGTTTATTTTTTAGCAGTTGGAAGGGAGCTTTATTTGCAACACGAAGTGGTACAAATCTTTTCTTCACTGAGAAAATCAAGTTGGCTGAATTCAAGTTGGAACAATTTTTGTCTTGACATTGTTTTGACATATTGTCCATTTCAAAATCAAAAAAAGATGTGACTGAATAGTTTTTTTTTTGTCATTATTACTCCATCCCTTGTATTTTAATTATATGCATTATTTTTCCAATTTAGTTTCTGTTTAGTTAACAGTTGAGTGATAGAATAAAATTTTTCTCAAATTAAAAAGTTGCCATTTGCTGTGTACCTTCGTTATCCCTCATTTAAACTTTTTCTGTAGCCCAAAAAAAAACTAAAGTTTTTTTTGATGGTTGTATTCATATACTGAAAAGTTATAATGAATAGTTTTAAGGCCTCAATCCAAAAAAGGGTCTTGTTCTTCTAAGCCCAGTAGAAGTCCTGTCAAGGTCCACTCTCTTCACTCGGGATTGTTGACATTGGTGTTGAAGTATTTTACCTCTAAAAGCCTGGCTTAAACAGAACCATTTCATTTGGCCCTGTATTTGTGCTTAATGAGGAAGATTCGATTTGCTTTATGAAAGGGAATGCATGGAGTTACTTCACCATTGTTTATTCAGCGGAATAGCGCGGCAAATTCAATTTAGGTTTCTCCTCTGCTTAATTCCTACAGTATGCTGCCCATAAGCAAAGTATGTTGTTTTAGGAACTTTTTATGGGATATAGGAATTTATGTCTCCAAGCTGTGACATCAAGAAGGATGTCAGACTTTAGTTGAGGACCACACATCTCTAGATGTTTACAGTGCATTTCTTTTAAAGAAAACTCATCTTCTAGTCATTGAAACGATACGATCCAGACCCTAATCTTAAGCAGTTCCATTCATAAGCAGATCAGTGCCAGAGTGCTCTTAATGCACTACCTTTTATCTGTGGGAAAAGGCTTTCTTCGAATAGCATCTGTAATCGAGGAGAAGCAGAGTTTTAAAGGAACCTCCAAAGATACAGCCAGTAAGTCGGGCTGGTGTGTGGGGGTCAGATGGGCATCCGCAAGCACTCCAAGCCCTGACGTCCCATCAGCTGAAGTGATCATCGATATCTGGAACGAGCGGAGGTGCTGTTCCTGATCACCGTGGAGACACAGGGCTGCCCAGCTTACTTAGCAGATCAAACTGGAATTAGAAAGAAAGAGGGAGGGGAAGGCTGAAAAGGGCTCCAGTTTGCATCCTCTGAGGTTTTAGCAGCCTGCAAGTCGACTACAGGTCAGTGGAGCGGCTCCTGTCTGAAACTAGAAAAACGTAGACGCATGGAGACATGGGCCAGTCCAGCTCAGTCGATGATTTTATTTATTTATTGGTGTTTGTTGATCAGTTTATGGGAATCTCCTCTATTTATAAGACACATTTTCAAAGCCTATCTATCTATTTTAAGTGCCCAAAGTGCATTTCATTTTCCGCTTTAAATATTATATTTTGAACTTGTTAATCTAACTAAAAGATTTCTTTGAAAAAATTTATTAATTTAGACTTTTAGAAGAAAAGAATTACACCCAAGTCCTATATTCCCACTAGAGCTAAGCAGGGCTGTACATGGATTAGTACATGGATAGTAGACCTCTTAAGAGCACCGTGTTGCTGTGTGAAGTGGTGCAGGTAAGGTCAGCGGAAGGTGCTCAGCATGTGATCTGTGTGGGTCCTAGCGCCCCGGTGCAGTGATGGGGACACTACTGTACTGTGTCTCAAATCTCTCAGGTCAAAATCTCAGGATGTTACTTCCCAAAAAAAAGTGATGCAACTAGGGCTGTGAAGTTGTTCAAATTAAATATGATCATAAAATGAAATAATCGAGAAAAACTATGAATGCACTCATTATTTATTTAATGCATATGTTCACATCGAAGCTGGTTCTCTCAGCCACGGTGTTTCAGCTCAGAAGAGGTTAAAAATTAAAAAAGCCAAATATTATTTTGCTCTGAGAAAAAATAAGTCTTCTTTATGGGAAACGGTGTCTATCAAATTCTTGAAAAACAAAAGTCATGTTGTGAATCATGTTGTTTAATCCAGGTGTTCAAATTCACATTTCACTTAAAAAACCATCTTCTTTATTTCTGTCATGTTTTGTTAATATGAAAAAATTATAAAAGTAGACATAAGTGTAGAGATTTTAAAGCATAAATTAATTTTAAGGCATTGTTTACAAAGATAAATTATAATTTAAAATAATCATGGTTTCATTTATTACCAAAAAATAATTGCAATCATAATTTTTCCCAAAATTCAGCAGGTCCAAGTTTAATCCAAATTATTATCCCAATAGAACCCTGAATTACAACGGACTGCCCAATTTTACCTTAAATAAAAACTGAAAAAAAAAGTTTACAATGAAGTCATGTAAGGGCCTGCAAACCACTTCCTACTATCCTTTCCTCTCGATTTGTGATTTAAATGCTTTATGCTTCCGTGATTTCATTATTGAGTAGATAGGAGGCTGTCACCTAGATATGAAAACCTGTCAGAAAGCAAAAACTTATCTCTTAATATTTTCTTTTGCCACAAGCATATGCTCCTCTTTTTTGTTAGAAATAAGCACCAACTTCATTGCTTTGTCGAGACCAGTTAGAATGCATCAGTAAAAGATGCAGACAGACCTCTTTCAAGAGCTCTGTTCATAAAAAGCCATTCCCCTCCGGCCGCTGAGCAAGTCTAGCACAGACTCGTGTTGTCAATTAGCCTTTCGTTGGCCAGGGGGCTTCACTAGGAAGCTACCCACTCTCTGAAACGGAGCCTGGGGTCACAAGGCCTGACAGGCTATAGTCCTGCAACAAGCACCGCTGTAAGATGCAAGCAGCAATATCATAGCACAGGATCTCCAATAACTTCTTCCTCCACTGCCCACCCCCATGCTCGCGTCTGCTCCTACTGTTCCTTGCTTTCTTACTTGTAACTTCCATTCATTTTTTAGCTAACAAGTACAGAAATCTGGTGTACAGACCTCAGTTTATTTTACCAAACCACATCAGTGCCTGTTTGAGTTCGAACAGAAGAGTGTGTGATTAGTGTGATCCAGATGCTGGCAGTAATGATCGCGCTGTAAAACTTAATGAATCAGGGTTGGAAGAACATCAGAAGCATGCTTCTATCAAACAGTACTTTTTTGTCTGAAAAGAGGTTAGGTTGGGGCTAGAATAACACCTTTGAAATTGGATTATTGGAGCTGATTGGTCGTATATTTTTCAGGGTTTTTACAGTCTTTAAAAGATCCGTTTTCATTTGGGTAAAATATTTAAGTCCAATCAAATGTGTCAAAGAGGGTTTTAACAAAGCAAATTAAAGTAAATTTGGTACTTTTTAAAAAGTAATATCTTGTGTTGGAGCTCAATTAATTCAAACTAATTTTTTACATGTTTGTTTAATTGAACAGCCTTTGGTATTTGTGATCTGTGCTATTTTTAGTTTGAGTTTTGTTCTAACATTATTGACTGCAATATTTGTGTTGCATCATATCAACAACTAAAGATCTCTGTGCTTTTTTTATAAATATTTTTTGTATTAGGGTTGTGTGCACTCACATTGGCACCCTTTTTGAGTTGCAAAGGTTTAAAAGCTGTTGCTGTGGAAAACATATTTTGCTAACAGACATCGAGACGATGATTAGTCTTATTATTCACACTGAAAAAAACTAAAATTCAGATGCAAATTTAGTATGACTTTATTGATTACAATTTAAGTTACATGTTTTGATCTCACATTACATTTAATTTAATGGTGTAGCAGTTCTTTCTTTCAAAAAGACGTGGAATTGCCTTTTGACAAGATGTCAATTTGCAAGAAAATTGTTGATTCAAGGTGGTTTAATCAGCTCTAGCATTTGTTTATGAACTATTTCCACATAATGTGTGTTGTTAAAGACAGAAAGAAAACACATGAGGCATGTGTGTTTGTGTGTGTGTCTGTGCATGTGTGGGTGTGTGTGTGTGTGTGCGTTTCTGAGCGTGTGTGTGTGTGTGTTCTTCACTTGAGTGAATCTGTACTGGCTTAAAGGTTGCATAGAGTTTATTTAGAAGAAATCACTTTCTGCTCATATGCCTGCCTCTCTCTTTATAACATATACTCTGCCTCTCCTCGCTTTGAGCAGTTTGGATGTAATTGGTAGTGCAACTGCATGTCAGTTACAGTTCAGTGTAACACTCAACCCTGCTCTCCTCATTAAAAGGTTTGTGTGCGGGTCTGTGTGTGAGGGACCTAATCAATCAGGATTTTCCTGTTGCTTTCTGCCCATCTTCCTTAGCAAACATTCATTCTCACATCCTCATTAAAAATACATTACCACCCCTAAGGTTTCGTCATCCACTTTTTAAATAAAGTTCATTCTTCCTTAAAGCTGTCAATGTTAGACAAGCTAATGGGTTGTCCAGCACCTGGCACAGCTAGCAATTAGCTCAGCCATCAGCTTGTGAATGATGGGCTTGCCTGAGCAAACAGCTAACCTTGAACAGAAACTCCTGCTGGTCACTCTGAGCCAAGCTAAACCTGTAGAATTAACACAGAGAAAGAGGGTTTGAGCGCGAGGAAATATTCAAGCTTGCTGAGTCATGATGAGATGGAAGCTGCTGAATTGGTTACAGTTTGAATCATATTTCCTCCTTTTAAACAGGAAAACTTTTCCACACTTTTCCATTAAATTCAGCGTTCAAACAGCATCCATTATTGCTTCAGAAATACAACCTTGCACTTTAATTCACCTCAATGTAGTACTATCAAGGGACTCATCAAAGAAAAGAAATAGTATCCCTCCAAACCCCACAGCAATTACTCTGAATTATGCCAAATTATGAACCTACGGTTCAGCTCTGAGGCTGTGGATTAATGTCACATACCTCCGCTTCATATGTGCGTCTCAAATTGCCTTTCACTACAACACGCACTTTGACAGTTTGAGAAATTTACAAGCTTCTGAACGCTGTAATTACTTTTCTTTGTTTCCTGCTGGTTGGATTTCTATTCATTCTCAGCGAATGCTCTTTTTCTGCTTTTTCTTGTCATGGTGTCATGCTGGCTCGAGGCTCGATTGATCTCCTGTAATGATTTACCCTCAAGTTAGTCAATATTTAAAAAACACGCTGTCCCTCAGAAAGTCATAGACAGCCTTGATGATAAATGCCAAAACCTGCTGATATTTATCTTTTATAAATAGTGCTTGGACTCAATGTTTGAAGATCGCTGATCTTTGGTGAGCAGGTACACTCAACTCAGCTTCCCCTTCCCTTAACTTGAACAAGAAATTTGGCATTGCTGTCCAAAAAGTACGACACTTAATATTAGAAAACCAAAGATCAGCATCCAAAGTCAATGTCTGCTGCTTCTTGATGGTCAACCTACCTGTCTCCCACAGTGCTGCAGACTGGTCGAAAGCTCGCAGAATGGGTCAAGTGGTGAGCTGTCCCTCACCTCTGTTCATTACTCTTCAGTAATGGCCATTCTCTGTTGGGGGTTGATGCTAAATTGGCTGTTAGAGGCCAGAAGCCTGCACCACTGGTGGCAAAATCGGCAAAGACAGCATGAGAGACCTTGAATCACCCCTTTTTTCTTTTTTTTGAAGAATGGACATCTCCTATTTGCTGTCTCCCTTCGCAAATCCTGGTCAACCACCCGCACACAGAGGCACCCACCTGTCAGCCATAGACACTTCACAAAAGAGGCCTTTTCAATCTTGTCTAGGTTGTTGATCAGAGGACGGGGTGTCCTGTCTAGACCCCACACACAGAGAAACGTCCTGCACATGGTTGCAAAGCTTCAGCTGTACTTTAGATGAAAACACTGATTGTAGCCTCTCATCATGAAATAATGATTCTAGTCTCAAGCATCTGCTGTTGTTTAGTCTTGGTTTTAGCTAATCAAGCAGTTCTTTTAATCCGGCTGTTGCATTCACTTCTATCCTGTTGTCCTTCACAATCACTCTCACCACAAGCAATCACACATCTCAGAAATAATAGAACATTGTTTGTTCAGCCCAGAGAAAATGTACCCTTGCAAAAAAACGTTAGATTGGTTCATGAAAGGTGTGTTGGTATAGTTTGTTCATCTTTTAACTACCTTTTGGAGCCTCTCCAATGTATTTAAATCCAATAACTTTGTAGGCGTGTGCCTAATTACCCAATTGTATTCTGTGGAGTCTCTATTTTATGTCTTTTATTGTTCTTGCTTTCCCCTGAGAATCAAACACTGTTCGTGCATCTGTATATCTATATATCAGGGGTCACCAGCTCTGGTCCTGGATGGCGGCTACACTGCACCTTTTTAATTCAACCATCAAGAACACATCTGTTGCACTAATTGGGGTCTTCTTTTGGCTTGTCTGAAGCTACAGTAGTATGCATACCAAAATGGTTGCAATTAAACTGTGCAGGGCAGTAACCCTCTGGGACTGGAGTTGGTGACCCCTACTGTATAGTATTTGCACTATGAAGTTTAGCGACCTAAATTAAGAGCATCCCAAAACATTAGAATTACAAAAGGTACTCCAGTGAAATCCACCGCTCCATTCTCAGTCTTTACAGATTTTAATTATCCCTGATTATATTCAGGCAATGCTAAGATATGTTTTTGAAGATTGTACATAAATTATTTAATATACAATTTTATATGTACTACTATAATTTTTTTCTTAATATAAATTGTATATAATGCTATTATAAAGTGATATTTATTGTTCTAAATAAAATATAAAAGTTGAATCATGTAAGAGAATATTTAAATTATTATATTCAGTCTTATTAATAGTTTTAAAATTATTGTCTAAATATTTGAAATTACTGTTGAATAACCCTATTTGTTGGCTTGTTAGGGAGGAAGTGAAGGAGCCAAAGCAGCAGCTGTAGGTCCACCCCTATGGGAGAGAAAAAAGGACCCATTGGGGTCTCATTCTCTTTTCCTGTCCTTTTCCCTCTTTGCTTGTGAAACAGAGCGTGCATAAGACACATTTTTATTTCATTATTTGACAATCACAGATTAAGCTCTCGCTGTTGCTGCGTGCTTTACCTTGACTCTGGAATCCTTATTTTTGAAGAGAGAGGCTTTCTATCGCAATGATTAATAAAATGACAGTAATGTTTTATTTTAATTTAATGTCCATTTTCAGATAACAAGAAAAATTTTAGCAGAGAATTCCTGGGTTGTAAAAGTATGTCGACAATGTAATGGGGAAAGAAAGTCTATTTTGAGATTCATGAGGTGACAGGTGTTGTTATTAGCAACTAATGATGTTTAAATTTCAAAATTTGTAATTTTGTAAAACAATTTTATTTGCAATAGTATTTTAAGAGTAACTACTTTAGGGGGTAATGTATGTAATCAAAATGAATCTCAGCATGTAGCTTTGCTTCAGAAAGGACCATGTATGCATGATTCTGCTTTGGGATACTTTATGATTACATTTCTGTTGTTGTTCTAGAAAAAGTCAGGGCTTTTACAATAAATCCCTGAGGGAAACCTTAACCATTTTAATACAAATGAAAATGTAGTCTTTCGTGTTTGTTTATCCATCTGTCTGTCTTGTTTTTTAATGGCGGTAGAAATTGATATTGTGTCAGTTGGATACGTCTCTAAAATGTTACATTCTTCTCCCAATCAGACAGTGTTTGATGGATTTTTAGTCATTATGTCAAAGAATCTTCCAGGAGTTTCTGTCTCCTCTCATGCAGTGACACCATTCATTTTGAAGACTTTGATCTGCACATCTGAAGGAAACCTTGACATCATATGTCTGGCTGTGCAATGTTCCAGTAATGTGATTATTCTGTGTTTTAATATGTTTATCCCAGAGAAAGATGAGAATTTGATATTTCATTGAGCTGTTTGCTTGGTCACCCACTCAAATCTGTGGTCTGCCTCTGCTGGGAAATACGGAAAATTTTAAAAGGATAAACCATCGACTGTGAAAAAGATTTGGACTACCCACAACCACTTCTTGTCATTAGATTTTTGAAGGAAAGGATGAGAAAGAGTTGGAGAATGATATGAAAGGCAGTGTTAGCCCACTCTTCTTCTGGAGCAGAAACAAACAGCTGGGTGAGCCATGCTAATAGGGCCTTCACATCACAGTTGGTCATTCAATCACTTTGACCCATTCTATGGTCATACTCTATTTGGGTCAGCTAACTCAATTAAACCGAATGTGAAAAATACATTGAGCTTTGTGATCTGTCTGATGACATAGCAAAGACAAGCATAACATTTAACAATTGGCTTTAATTAAGTATTTCTTTCACATGGAATGAGAAGGTGAGGGTTATGACTCGAACTGCTGCTGGTCATTTGTTGGTGATCGAGGCACTTTGACTTCAATGAGCAGATCGAGTAATATAAACGCAGGGAATACATTACAAACCACTGCATTGTTGACAAATAACCTTTCCCTCCATTCCTTTTAAGCTCCCAGATGACAGCTTTCCCTTTCAATGACTGGTGTGGTTTTGAAATGTCAATTTAACTTCTTGACACGTATTGACAGCTAGGTTGACATTTTACAGGCTTTTCACTTTGAAAAGAAAGTAATCCCACTTACCGTAATTTCCCATTCCTTCATTTCAAGCTAAAGTGATGTTCTCATCTCATACAACCTCCAGAGGAGCTGAGCAAAACATCCCTGACATCAAATCTCACTCTTCATTTATTCAAGTGTCACTGACTAGACCAGGAGTTCTGCACATGTCAAATGGATGGTTAAATGGCTGCCAACTTTTGTGCTTACAAACCTGCACTTATGTAACTTGACCAAGTTTTGTTGTTTTTTTTGTTAGTTTTTTGTTTATTTATTAATGTATATATTTTTTTATATTCTATGTGTGTGGTTTTTTTAGCTAGTTTTTTCACCAGATTCTTTAGGTTACAGCTTGAACAAATCAATTAAATCAAATCAAACATTAGGAGTTGCTATATATTTTTAAAAATCTATTGTTAATGTATTTGTAAAATCTAATATTTTGTTAAGTCTATTAAGGATTCTTTGTTTCTAGTTTGTTGAGTAAAGATAGATACAGTTCCTTATGTTTTTTATGTTTATTACACTTATAAAACTTTCATCATGTGCATTGTGGGAATTCATCTACTGATATTTTTTATGAGTTGTTTATGATATATGCTGAAATTTCCCTAAAAGTTGTCTATTAAAATGAATTGTATATGTATTTTTTAATATGAATATGTTTATGTGAATAACATGTTTGTTTACATCCCAATCCTGTACATAATCTTTTAGGAGCCATTTTCATCCAATTAATGTAATAAATTCCAATGGTCCTAGGGGAAGGTAATTTATATATATATATATATATATATATATATATATATATATATATATATATATATATATATATATATATATATATTAGTGCTGTTGATCGATAACATAAAATAACTAATTATTAGTACACCTTTTCTAAATTAATCACGATTAATTACAATGACAGAACTGAAACTTTTTAAAATCTGTAAATGTAAAATGTAAGTAATTCATGTAAATTGAAGACATAGAGACTATTTAAATTCTAAATATTATTGCTTATTTAATTTCTTGTTTAACTTGTAACACAGGTTTTGTCATGTAAACAACATATCTGCAATAAATCAGCTTTTCAGCTGTTCATTTTAGGTCTCTTTAGACTCTTTTTTCCCAGGACTCTCTGCCATTTACAGCCTCATTCCTTTCATCTTTGGGAAGAAACTTTAGGTCTTTAAACCTTGGAACATTTGCCGTAGCGATCTTAAGCCATGTGAGATTAGTGCTGTCCTTGTCTGAGGTAAAATCATGTTTGAATTTAACAATAGGCTGATCATCTTCTGTTGACTCCATAATTTCTGGCAATACCGCAGAGCAGGAGAAAATGCATTTTACTTACATTACATTATTCAACACCGTATTTATTACTTCTTCAACTTTTAAAAATAGTTTTACACTACTCTGAACTTATTTTTATTTTATACAGCATACCTTGACAGTGGACACACACACACACGCACGCACAAAACAGACAATAGACAGAGCTGTTCTATTAGTTTGTGAGCATTGAAGGTTCACATGAAAGTAACGTTAATATTGTGACAGCAAACATATGAGCACCGTAAGTGTGCTTTAACTTGTCCTCGCTATTTCCTTTCTCTCGCCATTTCAAGACAGTGATCCACACTTGACATTCCGCAGTTTTACACAAAGTTAGTCTGAATGAATGCAATTTCAACAAAGTGCGCTGTGGTTTTAAGTGGCTATCATTGCTCACAGAAGCCCAGCGGTTCCTTGTGAGTCAAGCATGTGCTCTGAAATCTAGGACAGGGGATCTGGTGCTCTGAATTCAGCTTTGGCCTGGGTTTGCTCCAGATACTTGAGATGATACCAGTCTACTTAATCATGGACTCTGGGGAAAATCATTGTCCTTTCCTCTGTTTCCCGCCCTGCGTGCTAGCTGAAAAAACAACCCGCTCTCTCTCCCACACACCAGCTTCAGCCGCACAAGATATGTCACGCGAATAAACGGTCTCATTAGCCCTACAGATACCCCACTGAGGAGCTCCACCATCAGCCTGACTCAATACCTACTTTGGCTTTCTGTCTCTCACAAGACACAGTTCAATTAAACACCTTTTAGCCATTTACTTCTCTTCTTTCCCACAACATGAACGCCTGTCCAGCTACATACCCCCCATCTTTGCCTGACTTTGCCATTGTGAGCAAACACAGCAAAAAAGACATTGATAGACGTTGATGGACGCTCCCCACCGAGTGATTCAGGCCTTCCTTTTGTGGAGTCTGTTTCAGGAGGAAAGGTTTACAAAATGAGCGTTGAGAAAAGACAAGAAGGGAGGACGATGTTCGAAATGTGACAGGCCTCTCCAAGCGCTCCCAAGTTTCTGACAGGTGTGGATGAAGGACATGTGAGGTAATCTAGAGCTTGACAGCGCGGATAGAAGCATCGACACTCTGGGTGTCAGGGCATTAGTGTTTCCGTTTCCTCGCTCACAGTCTCTCCCACATGCACTTCCAGTGCAGGTCAGATGTCTGCTGATGAACAGTCTCTGAAATACAAGCTTGGGCCAGAGATGAGCTGCTAGAGATAAGCAGCACTTTCGATATTATTTTTTCGGTGAGGTAGCTATCATTCACCACCATTAAGAGATAAACTGTGCAGGCTGTAATTTCAGTTCTGCTCGTGAAATCCAAATCAAAAAGGCTCTTAAAATTTTTTCTGCACACGTGCGTTGCAAGCCCATGAGTTACACAGATGAGGACATCCATCAACGATCGTGTTTCTGGGCAATAAAAACGGCATTTGTTCCATCCATCGGCAGGGCTTCACCAGCCAAGCTGTCTAGAGCTGGAAGAGAGGACGCACCCGAGGTTACATTCCTTCTGGCATAGCAAGGGGAGACCCAAACAAGTTCACGTCTGATGGGGGACGTGTTTTTTAGAGGGTTAAGGTCTGGAGGTCAGAAAGGGGGGCTTATGTCAGTGTTAGCAAGCTTGTATGTGAAGTTCCTGGAGAGCTGCTGACACGATGGGACTGAAAGAGCCTGCTGCTTGACAAATGTACATCGGCCCTCTGGAATGGCACCTGTGCTGCAAACATATGGTGGTGAAATTGAGACGTATTAGAGAGGTGTAGAAGTGAACAGCCATTAAGTTGTCGCCTCATAGCTTTTAGTGTGTAGTATTAGTTTCTGTAAATGTCTTGAATATCTGAAAACATGAGTTTCCCCGAGGCTGACAAAAATGCTGATTGCGTCAGTTCAGCACATTTTATAGACTCCCACACTTCATTTACTTCTTTATTTCATTCATCTTCTGTTGTGCAGGCAGGAAACAGATTAGGGTTTTAAATGGAATTTGATGTCTGCTGGTGTATCGTGTTGTTTTAGTTCTGAATTCGATTATTTTGGATTAAAATGAAAATTGGATTTTTTGATTTTCTTATAAAGTGATATAGTGTTATCAATAGTCTGATAATGCATTTAGGGAAACAATTAAACAGCAAACATAAACCTAATTTTGTTTACAAAGAGATGTTTACCTAACACAATACTGTAGTAGAAAAGCTTACAAGGCTGTGTATATATCACTTTAGAGAATTGTTTGAGATGCTCTGGTATGTAATTCTTGCTTAATGCCCTGGCTTTTGATATCTGTGATGAGATATAGCTAACAAAAAATGTTTCAGTTTTTTTTTTTTGTTTTAATAAGTTTGGTGAAGGTGCAAATGGGTTAGGTCTAATATAATTTGCTGAGGAAAAAATACCACAATCTAATTAAATGCAAAAAAACTACTTAAAGTTATTTAGCTGTGCCATATCTGAAACACGAATGTTTAAATCCCACCTTAAGATACTCAATTTAAATGTGTTTTGAAATAATCCCTTTGTTGTGAATAAACTGTATTTGCTTTATCCATAATTCAAAAATCTCTTTTTTTATACACACAGTACAGACCAAACATTTGGACACACCTCCTCATTCAAAAAGTTTGCATGACGATGAAAATTGGAGATTTACACTGAAAGCATCAACACTATGAATGAACACATATGGAATTGTATATATAACAAAAAAATGTGAAACAGCTGAAAATATGTCATTCTAGCTTCTTCAAAGTACCCACCTTTTGCTTTGATTATGCTTTGCACACTTTTTGCAATAAATATATATATATATATATATATATATATATATATATATATATATATATATATACTATATATATATATATATATATTTATAGATATATATATATATATATATCTATATATATATATATATATATATATATATATATATATATATATATATATATATATATACTCATGTATCCCATATAAAAGATATTTATAAAACGTTATAAAATATGTCAAATATTTTTTATATTTTAATTACAATAATAAAAGGAACTTTTATGTAGCATACACATCAGTAATTCATTAAATACACTGTTAAAATAGCCATCAAATATTCAGCTTTGAGGTTTAAAGCGATTTGAAACCGTTTAAAATATAAAGATTACAACAAAAACATTGTAGGCACATTCTCTGTCATTTGTTATTTGTATATTTGTGATATTGTCAATGCTTATTTGTATTTGCAAATACAAATTGTTTTTTTAGGCTTAATTTAAATGGGGCTATTGTTTTAGCACCTCGGTCTCATCTGAAAACTGGTTCCACTGAGGGATACCATATTACCTTTTTGGAGCTGAGCTTGTCTGTGCTGAGATAAAGTAATCTAAAATCATTTTTATCACTGGTGATCAGTGTAGAAACTCTAGGATTGGTGTAAGATGCTCATAGTTTCTAGTTCTGCTCAGAATCTTGGCAGCTTTATTTAGAGAGATTTTGCTGGAGACTGTGACAGTAGTTTAGCAAGCTACTACTAAAATCATGAGCATGTTTTAACCGGGATCAAAGTATTAAATGCTTGCAATGTTTCTGATATGAAAGATAGTCTGAGATAGTAAGTGCATTTAACCTGATTTATAGTTGTTTGACACTTAATGAGTCAAAGTTCAGTCATTATATAAAAGTTAGCATTCATCTTTAGAACATCATCTCGATTCCAAATGCAACTACTTCAGTTTGACTTTATTTAAAGTAGGAATCTGGTCAGTCCCACTTTTTTGTCTCAAACATATTTGCTTTCATGCTTTTATTTTGTGAAGTTTCTCCATCTAAAAGACCCTTGTTTCATACTCTCTCTGATTTTGTTGTCTTTTGAGTGCAGTCTACCTTATTTGAACATGCATGAGATGGACCATTAGCATGTGTTTTTTTTTCTAGTAGGGCCAAAATTCAATTGAGTACAGAAGAGTGCCTTTCCATCAACAATTGTGTTTCTGACAGTCTGATTATCATGGGACTACTGGCTCCCATGCACCATCAGCTGCAGAGGAGGCTGGAAATTGAATTTTAACAGGCTCAATAGTCCCCCTCTCCTCTCTCTCAACATTGTTTTTTTTTCTGCTGTGTTTTTGAAACCAGCAGCTGCAAAGTAGATAGGAACGAGTGGAAGGTATGCTTTCATACTATAGAAATGTATGCAAGCACCCTCCCGAGGACGTTATGAGAAACCAATCTTGAAGCAATCTGTGCACTCTCCACTGCCTTTAGGTTTTACATCTTTGCTTTGTTTTTCAGTCAAAAAATAGATCAATGCCGTTTTTTAAGGGTTACAGCTCATCCTGAGATTTTTTTTGTTTCGTTTTTGTGGATGACTGGTAGGGGGAAAGAATATGGGTGCAGCCCTCTAACAAAAGCTAGAAGTGTTGTGATTCCCAACAGATTTAGACTCGTGTATTTGTGTGTTGCCTTAAGCAATTCACACCACACCTGTCTTTTTCTTTCAGCTTCTCAGCAAACCTTTCGCATTCCCCTGCATTCTCCAGCACATCACATGCTCAGTTGAACAGTGAAACAAACTGTATGGCAGTGCACTGCGGGGGTGGTCAGAACACCATCCTCAGAGTAGTTTGATACAGTTTCAACCAACATATAAGGCCCTGGATGAGACGCATTTCATCATTAGGGCTGGATGTTTCAGCCAAACAAATGTATACCTCTTACAGTCCAAATTACTATAGTTTAGGTTGTCTTTACACACATATGAACCTGCAACATCATAGAATGTACATGTAACTGTTTTGTACTTTTCTTTGATTCAGTTGAGTTTTATTATGTGGTAAGTTATGATTCTTACCTACTCTATACACTTTCTTATAGGCTGCTTTTACTTAGTAGAAAAAATGGATCAAATCTATAGAACAATATGGGGAATTTATATAGACCATTATATAAGATATTCTCAAATCTTTGTTAATCTTAATTTATTGTGGTGCATTTTAACACATTTTATGAGCTTTGCTTTATAAATTTATTGTAGAAGAATATGAATGTGTTGATTGCTTTAGACCAGTTGTTCTGAAATAGTGTGGCTCCGTCAAGGGGGTGTGTTTGACCTCAGGGTACATGCTTTTTTATTTTTCGATTTTTTTTTTTTTTTAACTGTTCTAGAATAAAGTGCAATACATCTCCACTACAACAGGGGGCAGTGGCGCTCTCATTGGCAGAATAAGAAGTGTAGACATTTAATGTTGTTTTACATTTCAGATGCACCTTAAATCTTTTCTGCTACAGTTAATAAAGCTATTCTTTGTTGCAAGTTGGTCCATATTTCTTTCTTTTTTCTCTTATATGTTAATAAGGATACTGGGTTTTGCAGAGTTGTACTTCTAACAAATGTAAAGACAAATAATACTATTTATTATAGATGCGCAGAGGGGCCGCAAGATGTTTTTTTTCTTCCTAGGGGGGGCGCGACAGAAAACAATTAAGAAACACTGCTTTAGACAAACTTGATATTATATTTAATTTCAATCTAATGCTGTAGTCCAATGGCATTTAGATATATGAAATGTTTGCAATGAATGCCTGTTTTAAAAAAGACTATTTGGTGCCAAACGGGAAATGTATTTTGGTCACAGTTGATAAGCCTGTAATCGAAGTCACACTGTCTGCTGTGGTGTGCAGTCCTACTTGTTTATCCTGCTGAACATATTCTAAGACAAATGCAATTCTGATAAAAACAGCCTGCATTTCAAAGAAAAATCAAAATGTATGTGAAAAGAAAAGATAAATACAGTAGCAGACAGTGGAGGTCAAAGATGCACAAATGCCCCTGTCACCGCAGTCCACAAATCCTCCTGGCACAGGCCAAAGCTGTCAGAAGATTCTCAGCCAGTGCACACTCCCTTTCTTGCTGTTTGTCTTGTTCCTTAGCTCTTATAGAATAAAAGATAGCCATATGAGGAACATGGGAAGTACAGGAGTTGAGCAATGGTTTTGTCTTTTTAGAAATGATACTATTTTAGATTTTAGATACTTACAGCATCTAATCTCTTAACGTTTTTTTCTCCACATTTTTAGGCTATGTTTGATTTTTTAAGTGGTATGTGAATTTTCTTGAAACGGAAAAGCAATCCCTCGCAGTATACATGATGCTGTATATTTACGCCAATATGAATGAACATCCTAGCCACTGCCCCTAGAACTGTTCTACTCTTATGTTCTCTATTACATGTTTACATATGTACAAGAGCATACATGTGTATCGCTGTCATCAGATCCTCAGCAGGTCGACAGCTGGCCAGGAGAAGGGGGGTTTGAATAGTCATCATCACCCTGCTGTAATCTTTCCCAGATGTTCTTTGCTTTAAGCACATTCATCCAGACACATTTGCCTAACTGCCACAGTTAATTAACAAGCACAATGCCTTCCATCAGTTCCACCTATCTCATCTTTGGTTTTGTTTGATCTTTTACCAGAGCATTCGTCCAATCAGCACCAGCAGGGCCAGTCCACGCTGCCTCCAGTGCCACCTCCACACAAGCAGCAGCCGTCGGTGACGGCGCTGAACCACAACTCTCTGAGCAGCCGCAGGAACGTGAGCCCGGCTCCTCCGGCCGGCCTCCCCGCCGAACTGCAAACCACACCCGAGTCCGTGCCGCTGCAGGACAGCTGGGTCCTGGGCAGCAATGTGCCGCTGGAGAGCAGGTCAGTCACCTTACAATTACTCGCAAGCCATTTTGTAAGTGTGACCTCATATTCTGAGCATTCCAGAGGTACACCTGCTGATATTTTTACGTTTTGACCAGTGGTGGAGGTAATGAATTATGAACTACTCACGTTACAGTAATTAAGTAAATGTTTGGGGACTTGTACTTTCATGAGAAAAATTGTAAGTACTTTTACTTATTATTGTTAAAATTATCACTTAGAAATATGCTTAGTAATTTACTTTGTTATTTTTAAAATCTTACCCCATTATTCTTAATCTTAATGGACCAATGAAAAGCCAGGTATGTTATTTGAGCCAAAAACAAGTTTCGGTTACTTCAGAAAAGCTACGTGAGCTTTTGTCAAGACGTTTTCATCTTGTGGATTAAAGACAGCGATAATGAAAGTAAGAAATAGCCGAGGCTGAGAGTCCATGGCCACACCTGGAGGAGCTATTCACCTACAAAGAGAGAAAAGGGGACTGTGTCCTGATGGATATTTAAACATATCTAATCTAAAAACCCACTTTAATGTAAGAAGAAATATAACTTTGTTTTTGTTACTTTCTTTTACATATTTCTTTCACATAAATACATATAAAACTGCGGATGTTCTGTGAAAGCTATATAAAACATATGTGACAGTTCAGTTAATACTGTTTACAGATTGTAAAAGCGTTTAGTAAAATCAGTTTTATTACATGGGTCTTCTCTGATTCAGCAGTTATAGATAATTCAGTAAATGCCACAAGCGAAAAAGTAACTTGTACTCGGTTTAGTTTTTATAAAGAGCAATTTGTACTTTTACTTAAGTACTTTTTTAAACACCAGTACTTTTACTTGTAATTGAGTATATTTTCAGCAATGTAACTGTACTTGTAATTGAGTACTAATTTCCAGTACTCTTTCCACCACTGGGTTTGACATTAATTGTTGCATGTTTCAGTCAGACATTGTCTCTTCAAAGCCTACGGAAAACGTAGAATTGCTTAATGTGACTGCAGTTCTTATGTAGCTAGATATTATTATTTAACTTTTAAGGCCACCACACACCTTTACAAACGTATATTCCACACCAGTTTTTACGCTTCTGTTAATGCAATGACGCTCTTTGCCCTTGGGTGGTGCTAAGGGTTATGACTGACACGTCAAAGTTCAGACAATAATATTCATTGTCATATTACAACAGTGTGACGCCAGCTAGGATTTTTTTCCTTTACTTGGCATTTAGGGAGCTAGGATTTGATATTGATGCTTTAGTATAGAGAACATAAATACACCGTTTTATTTTTTTAATCACTGATCTCGTATGGGAGTAGATTTCAGTGAAACGGTTTATTTAAAAAAAAAAAATGAAAATAAAATATAAAAATGCATGTCAACTCTTTATTTTAATCTGTGAAGGTTTTGAATGAAAATGTCATGCTTAACATGCATCCGAAGTGCTCTGTTTATCTTCAGTTAAACAAGACACCTCCTGCTCACTCTGTTAAGATCTCAGAGTGACTGAGGCCTCACCAGGCTTAGGGGAGGATATGGCTTGATTGTTTTCCACCATAAATCAGTAAGGCCGTGTGCTCTGAGAATACACCGAGGGCTATTTAAACTCTAGCATAAGGGAACACTTTGTTTCAGAGGTTTGTGCGTTAGTGCTGTAATGGCCCCTCTCTGTTTTTGATCTAGTCTTTCTTACTGACACTGTATATATAATGACTAGGCCTCCCCCATTAAGGGATGTTACCAGCTAGCACTCCTTTCATTCATCCTGCATGATATAAGCACTGAGACAGGCGGAGTGCCCCAGGTCTGTGGAGAGGGATTAGAGTTATTCCAGCAACTTTTTTAAAGCCCTTGGTAAGTGATGCTGGCATTGTGCTAAATTTGTGACTACCATTCTTAACAGCTTGCTGAAAGGCCGTCCAGCAGTGGAAGAGTGTTTCATTTCATCTCCACATCCTGAAATTCGTAGTCTGGAGAGCTTGCGTATGAACTAGAATGTAATTGAGAGCGATTCTTGGAGAGCTGGACGTACACTCTGTTCAGTCACTTATGAGAACGCCATGAATCACGCCAACAAAAATACCGAACATCGTCTATCCAAACACTGCACTTGGCATGTAAATAGTTTCAAGATGATGGTGAAAGAAAAGATAATTTCAATGTCTTGCTTAAGTGTTTTCATGGCTAGTTGTTCTTGATTTGAAAATGTAAACAAAAGGTATAACAGACAGTTTTAAGTTAAACCCTGCACAACATATATTTGATTACATTTATTTTTCATTCTAAATACACATCATTCAAAATAGATGTTCTTTATAACATGTAACATAATGAAGAATGGTATTTTAAAAAGATCATTGTTAAACCTCATTTTCATATAAGTGCAGCTCAGTGGTTTAATGGTTAACACGTTTCCCTCTCAGCAAAATGTTTTTGGATCACATCCCATACAATTTAACCCTTCGTCCAGCAAATAAACTCAATATTTTTTATTTATACATAAAGCCAGGACCAATTCATCAAGCAAAATGTTTTTAGAAAGTGCTCTTTTAGCAGTTGCTTCAAAGCAACTTTACAATGGCCTGGTGTCAATTAAGACTTAAATAAGAATTCCTATTGTATAATTCTCTGAAAATACAATGTCCACTTAATACTACCTTGGGGATTGTAAAGTAACATTTTTTAGTATGAGGAAATTGTAAACTGACCAGTATTCTCTGACTTATTATAAAAGCCAACTGTTTTTTGGCCAATTTTGTGATGAAGTAAAGCAACTAATACACTTATTGAGATAAACCTGAGATCCATCGATGAACAGATCACCAGACAGCACTGCACATAATAATGAGAGTGACTGAACATTACTCTCACAGTAAAGTATTCAATTGTGCTAAATTAAAAATACAGTAGTGTGTTTCCTGACTAAGCTCTTTGAGCATGTGAGCAGTGATGAGTGGCTTGCTTTAGGTTCATATTTTATGAGTGCCAGAGCAAACACTGTGTTAAGAGATCCGGGAAAAACATACCTGCCTCTGCACCTCCACCCTCAACTCCCTCTTACTATCTTCTCAAGGACAAGGGAGTCCCAAAACAAGAACAAACCTTCACATCTACTGCCTCAATACTGTCTCACCCTCTCCTGTGTTTTCGTTGCCATCCCCCTGCCTTGACTTTTTTTACTCACTGACTTGTCAGTCGCAGCAAGATATCTGCCTTTCAGTCCATTATTGTTGGTTCCATTGTTTTCATTTGTGTCTCCTCTCCAACTTTCATAGAGCTATTTGTTTTTATTCTTTTCTCTCTGTGTTTTTTGTCTCAGTGGTCATACCATATCCTCAAGGCTGTATCCTTGGCACTCCTATGCAGATATTGAGAGAGAATTATGCAGATTTTAGATGATATTACCAAAGATGGCTTGCATTTCTGTTCATATCCTGAGCGTTCACCAGAGAAGACCGCACACAGTCAGCCTGCTCTCCTGAAATCACAAATCCTTGAAATTAATCCACGGTGCTGCATCTTTCAAGATAAACACTCTGGAACGAGGGAAAGACATTCATCAGCTTCCACTTGACAATGCACATTGTTTCGTGTCTGCATGGTAGAATCGGTTCAGATGATATGCTGTAGTTGGACAAAGGGCATTCCTGTATGTGTGGCTGCTTGAACTGAGATGGCCAAAGCTTGATTTAGCTCGATTTGTGTCTTTTTTTAGAAGAATTTTAAATGCAAGTAAACAACCAACCAGATGCGGGCCATGTGGTCGGTGTACTTATTTCTTGCTTGCTGTGAATGCCCTGTTAGATTTTAAATCTTGCTTAACTTGAAGAAAAGGTGTGTCATAATTTCCTCAAAACTTAACTGCCAATAAAGCAGAAGTTAAAGGTTTTAAATACATGTTGGTTATGTTTTATCTATATCTGAAATTCATGTGTATTGCACGATAGAGTTTGTGTAATTATTTTAACTTTGCTGTGGTGAAATTAAAAATAGTTTACTATATTTTTTGAAACTCTAAATTCATTGTCATGCTTTGCCTCACTTTCGGAGTAACTATAAAAACCAAATAACCTTTTTATTTGACTCTGATAAAAGTAAACAGGAGGTTTTGGACTCAAAGGGTTTCTTTTGAGGTTTAAAATGTAATCAGTTATTTTGGAGAATCTGCTGGTGGCGGTCCAACTTATCTTATGGTTGCTTCTGCTCAAAAAATGTTATGTTCTTATTTAAAAATTTTATCGAATAAATTGCCAAGCATGTCGGGTTTAAAAGTACCCCATATAAACAATTTCACTAAAGTTTGTTATGAAAACAGTCAAGGAATCATAACCAGTTTTGTTGGTGAAATCTCACTCAGTTCAATTATTATGGCAGCGCTGTCCTTGTGTAGCGTGGTTTAATGATAAAACAATTCAATACATATTATCCAAAACAAGCCCTATAATAAAGCATCTGCTAGCATATGTACATACGCTATTATTATACTCTTTTTCTTTCGATTACAATAAATGAACATTTTAGAGTTGAACACAGCCTATGTCCGATAACTTCAATTACAGTTACTTTAATTGTGCAGACAGACCTGCGTAATTAGCTTTTTGTGTGTTGTAAAAAAAATACCTTTAAACATTGATTGACTCAAGCCTTGAGGGAAACTAAAGATCACATGGGAGGGTATTCTATCATGTTCCTTTATTTTATTACTGTCTTTACTATCTTGGCTGTTTCATGATGCTTTCACAGTGGAAAAAGAACCACCTCTTTTTATATTTTTAAATGTATTTTAAATAATAAAACAGTCCGAAAGTTAAATGAATGAACATATTTTTCACTCGCTTTAGTTTGAAAGAAAACCCCATCACCCACTTTGTTTAATTTTGCTCCTTTACATTAAAAAAAGCATTCACTTTAAGCCAAACATTCTTTTTTATTGTTTGCATAAGTATGAATATTTTATTTTACTCATCGCCAAAGCTCTCTTTTGCATTGTAAATGTCAGCATTGCCTGTGATCCTGTTTAAAATAATAACTCTTGAACTGCATAAAAAAGCAGCATTTCTTGACCTCCAAAACCCTACTTAAGGCTAAACTGTTTGCTATGCTCTGTGATATAATGATTTCTTATATGCATACTGTATAGCAAAATGGCCCCATGTGAATAATATGTTTAACTTTTGAAATGCACTGAAATGTGAATCTCAAAAGTTTTTGACTCAAAGGTCAGCTCTCACGTCACGCTGAAGCAGTTCAACAGCTAAAAATAGATGTAACAAATTTCACAAACCTGATTCATTGTAACACTTAATATGTACATTTGGGCTAATTTACCTAATAAGTGTGTAGAAAAGCCGATTAAGACAGTCTTCTACAAACAGATGTCCTCAAGAAAAAAAGTGGCAATCTTGGAAAATATCTTATGAAAAATTAACAGCCTTGCTCTGTTTATTATTGTTTTCAGATTTTTAGGAGTAGTGATTTATTACTTTAGAACACAGTTTGACATCAAACAATAGTTCAAGTAAACCGCCATCAATCAATATAGCATCAATAAATGTTGCTGTAATTAAAAAGTGTGGAAGCCTGAAGACTCATTGAGGTTTCTGTTTAGAGTATCACTCCACTAAACTCAAAGCAGTTGTCAAGACAAAGTTTGTTACTTTAACAATCACAGCTTCCCCAAGTTTAGAAACCGAGAGCAGTCCAGGTCCACCGCAAAGAGAAAACACACACCAGAGAGACTCCTGTCAACTCATGCTCACCTCGAGTTCTCTCGATCAATCAGGAACAGCACTTTATCCTTTGTCACTTTCTGAACTTCCAAGTGTTCACTGCAGAAGTGTTGACGAATACACTGCAGGAGTCATCAAAAGAATGGTATTGTTGAGAAAAAAGAATAGGCCATTTACATTTCCACTCACTTAGAGGATGATAATGTTTTTTTTATGTTCTGTGTGTTTGTTGTTTTTCCCAAACTGTTTTTTCATTCTGCCTCCATACTGTGAGAAGCATCAGTAATATAAAGATGTTTGAGAAATAATAGGCTGTTCACTGTATAATGATGATGTTCAAAGTAAAAAGATAGGAGTTTGCAGTCTTAAAGGTGAAGTGTCTTAAATGAATGTAATCAATGTATGTATTTAAATTACCTTTATATGTATAGTTTGGTGTTGCCAAACGATCACATTTTATTATGTATTAAAATGGTCCTTATTTGTAAGTTTTCATGAGTTGAATAGTGATTAATCCCAATTAATGCATTATTTGATAATTATAACACAAGATTTTCAATCTATCATTCCTTAAACCAGGGATGTCAGTAAAATTTTACAGAGGATTAAAAAAATATATTTTCTACAAGTTGAGGGTCGTATCCAAATATTTTCACACTTATCCAAATGATTGCACACAGCCTATTGAGCCAAGTAGTTGAATAAAGCAAGATTTTATAATGGCTCTCTCAGTACGTTAAAGGAAAAAGGATCCTTCAAAAACTGTTTTTCCCTTAATATCAAGATAAATGTATAAATTAAGTTTAATGCATTATGAACTTAAAATGCGTTACTGAGCCAATTACTGCTTTCAAATAGTACAATGAAAACAAATCTTAGAAGTTGTATTCTTAAGTTGGTGGGTTGCATTGTGGGGAATGTAGTGTTGGTGTGTGCAAAAAACTGGTGTGTAGCTACAGCCTGCAGGTCAGTTTCAGTTGTAATTAAATATCATCCTAGGGGCCATACATAACACATTCATGAGCCGATTCTGGCTCCCGGGCCTTGACTTTGACATATGTGCCTCAAACTTTTGCTGTTCAAACATGAACTGCATAAAGTAGTCCTATTAAAATGAATAAAAGGTTAACTTTAGCAGCTTTATCATGTTTTTGGTAAAAATCCTGCCTTTCTTTGAAGTAATTTGAGCTTAAATATTCTACAACTAGCAACCTTTAATGTGTAGAGAAGGGTGTGGGTTACAACACCTCACCATAAGTAGCTTATTATATTGTTAAGTTTCACACCACTTCACCTTTAATTTGATTTTTTTTAAATGCCAAAGAACTGGGCTTTTTTTTTGGAGGTTATATTTTCTCTGAAGTGTTTCCGTTTTATTTATATAATCCCTCAAGCATGACTGATATTGAACAAAAGCTGAACGGTGGAACTTTTAAAATTGAAAACACTAGTTTTAACAACAATTGGCCTTTTATTTTGGAGGTCAGATCCTTTCCTTGACTGAAACTTTTTCATATTATTCAGAGCAACTCTCAAAGAGAAAGATACTTAATAAATGGCTGAGACACCATAAAGGTGTCATTAAATGGGTGAACAAATAGAAGAAGTCAGTCTGTGTTGTTAAGATCCTTGCTTGAAAAGTTGGAAACTGACCTTTAAAGATCTAAACATTTCATTTCAGTATGTCTAGTGGTCGTCATGAAATAAAAGTAAAAGGTATAAAAGAAGCAAAAAAAACATAAGTGTATGTTTATTGTGAAACTCGACAGCCCTTCTCTGAAGTGCTCAGGTTTCACTGTATCAAGCATTAATTCCATGTCTAAAGAGTTGCGACTTAGTCTCTTCTTTTATGTGGTCTATCTTCAGTTACACCACAGCACATAACCATTGTTAAGTTATTTTCCAGTTCTTTTCCGCATTTGCTCTTCCTAAATCATCTGTGAAGGCATTTGTCAGAGGGTGACAAACGTGAAAGAAGATACACGGATTAGCATAGCAATTTGCAGGCTGATGTTATGGCTGCTATAATCAATTACCAATGGTTATCCCGTCCCTCATGTGCCGAAATCCCTATGCGCTGTCTTCTGTGTCAAAGGAACATTATCCGCTCTTACCTAAACACCAGATGCCCTGGTCTCTCCACAGACACTACAGCTGGAGATTGGATCTGTTTTTCATCCCGCTTCTTCTATTATCTCTTGTTTAAGTGGCTGGTGAATCAAATGAGCATTTACGGTTTTATTGAGGATTTAATCTAGCATTTAATTTGCTCCCATTTTCAGAAAGCACCACTTTTGCTCGTATTGCTGTGATCATTTTATCTTCTTGTAAAAACGATGTTCATTGATGAAAGCTGAGATAACAACTTTGAAGATGATATAGCAAGCAATTGTCAGAGTTTGTCTTGTTCTCTTTTTTGTCTTTATCAAAACAATAAGTAAAAGTGATGTTAAATATCCGCTTAAGCCATTTTAATGAGTGTTGTGAAAGAAGTTAATTTCTTTTGTGTAATTCTAGACAAGGAACATATGGTCATGACTGGTTATTGAGTTGCATTTCAGCGAGTCACTTGTTGTAAAGACTAGAAGTAAAGGTTTGAACTCCTGCTGTGAGGTTAGAGGGGTCAGTTGGTTGGACCATAAGTCGTTCCAGAGTTTTGTGAGAGAGCTGAAAGGTCAAGTAAATCCATCAATTTTCTTCCCTCTAGAAGTTTTGTGGTGAAGAATGGAGAACTCAACATTGTGCTAATGATCTAAGCCAATGATTGGTGCTTTCATATCTTGCACACTATTTACAGCTTTCTTCTAGTGAATTTCACTCAAAAGAAGACTGTTGTCTTCTTACTGGCTCTTTCTGACTGTCGTCTGTATTCCGTTTCTATAAACACTTCGGTTTATTGCTGTGTGTGAAAGCAATCCTTTTTTTTCATAACCCGTTAACAAAACCACTTACAGAGGTAGTCTCAGAAATGGTTCAAGCAGTCTAGCGGAGAGTGGCTCAAAAGAGGAAGTGGCATGTGCTCAACGTCATGTAATAACCGACTCATTCGTTCATTATACACAACAACATGGTGGGGAAAGTATGTTTTCAATAAATGTGCAATTACAGAGGCTGTGTTAAGAACCTCCAAAAAACACCGTCCACTCCATGATGCACAGTTTTGTGGCAACCTGTCCACACACTGATGATGTGAGAGATGTGTTTTACATGACTCTAGTGACGTAACTGCGTAAGCGTCTCTGAAATAAATCATAAATACTATATGAACACAAAACTGTGGGATTTTGAAGGTAGAGCTACCATTCTCAGAAACAGAGCAGTGGAGACATGCCCCTCTGAAAGTGTCTTCTATTAGTGTATAAAATGAACATAGCATGCATGACGTTTTGTATGAACGATAAAGCCAGATAAAAATGGGTTTAGCCGGCCATCACCATCAGCAAAGTGCATAATTTCCTGGTTATCAAAAATGGGTCCAGAGTTTCTGACCATGATTGTAGCAAAGACATCTGATTGGCCGAAGGTTTAAATCCGATATTTCCTCAAAGTGTTCATGAAGGTCAAAAGTAGCAATCTGAATTAAAAATATTTCCACACCAAGGGGCTGTAAACATTTTTTTTAGCTTATTTCTGACCCCGACAGTTCTTTCACTTTCTATAGCACATGGGTAGGGAGAGCAGGAGATTTCCCCCTGGTCCTTACAGAAGCTCTGCACAAATGCAGACACACAATCACACACTACAACAACATCATCAATGGCTTTATTCAAATTCGGTTGATTTTGCATATCAAGAAACATCAAATTAGTAAAAAAAATATATAATAGTTATGTTTGGTTGTTGCTTTTGGAGGAAAGGGTTAGTAACCAAGAATTAGTTGTAGGACATACTTGTCCTGGACAATACATCAGAGACAGATGGCCTTTGAACTCAGCAGTAAATAAATGTAAACCGTTTTGTTTCCCCCTGATAAAAGTTGATGAGTTTATTTTACATTGAGCCGGAGCAGTATGACATGGTTAGTTGCACTTTATTTTGACCTTTAACGTTGTTTTCCCTGCTGCTAGAACACCAACTGAAAAGCACTGCTTCGGATTATGCGCTCCTCTAGAGAGTCTCATTTGTCTCTCAGCGGATGCCATCCACTGTAGAGGATTTACAGTAATTAATTTATTTCCCACACTTAGCTCACAGTGAATGTGAGCGAAACTACCAATAACACTTTACAGTCATTCGGTGCCCTTGAGTAATTCTGCAGCTCTGTTCACCATAATAGAGAGTTCAGCTTTGGTAGTGATAGTGATGGTGGTGGTATTGTTTAAATGAAAACGAAAGGATGTATTTAACATAAAACTGCTATACATTTTTTTATTGGTAAGGGTCCTTAAGCACTTGCCTGTCTTTCATTCAGTGTGTTTTCAGTTGAAGTGGCAGCTCTTTCTTATAACTCATAATCAGAAGTAACTCGACTATCTCATCACCTGAAACACGATGACCTCTATGTTCAATCGATTTGTCTTGTGCAAAGTATGCAGTTCTCAAAAGTACAAGACAACTTAAATAAATATATCTGTTCCCTCTCGTGTGCCATGCCCATGAGGGTGATCATGGAGATGGGTATGTGATCCTGTCTTCTCTTGGTGCCAAATGCTGACGCCAAGTCCAACACTAAGCCAACCAATGTGATAAATCTCAAGACCCAGTCCCAAACTAGCCACCCAGAAACAGAAGGGCAGCGCTCAGCCAAACAAATGGCCAACAGCCTCTTATTGTGCCAACTGAATTAAGACAAAGCTCCAGCCAGGCCTCCAATCATCATCTTGTATTCATGAAACTAATGAAAACAGCTACCAACATATTTATGTGTGTCTTTTTTATCTTTGGTTTTGCTTAGGAATAATTGCTATAAATTAATCTGCAATAAAAATCACAGATATTATGTCTAAATCGACACTTGCATAAATCAAGTTGCCCATCATCTATTTTTTTTTAATGTGACTAAATAATACTCCTGCATTACTAGATTATCTCAGGACCCTCTTGCAAGACATCTTGGCTTAGATTGGTTAATTGAAAAGCCAGGTAGTTGGCAGCAGCTGTATAGTGCCCTAAACTAAAAGCACGGTTTCTTGTTCCCCTTCTTTTTCTTTCTCTCTTTCGTGCTATGCGGAGCTGCATTAGAATTCAGAGGCTGTCGAATTGTCTCGCTAATTGGATTTAGTGCTCAGTGTTATTTGATATCGCAGCTCGAATCATCTGTTTGCTTCGTTGTTCATGGGTCATCCTGTCCACATAAAAAATGCAATCCAGCAGACAAGCGTGCAGATTTGGAGAATTGCTTAGCTCTGCAAGCTTGTGGAATCTTTTTCAACAAAGGGAAAGGATTTCATGTTTTGGAAGATGGTTTAGTTGTGGACTTTGAAAGTGGAAATGTGGAGAGCAACTGAATAGTTGTGAACACTTTACATATTTAAAGAAATAGAAGAGGTCATGCTTGACTTTCTCAACATCCAACATTTTGTGTCATAATTTAGTCATTAGTTTGTATAAGTTTTTGTTTTCAGTGACATGTTAATCGAAAGTGGGGGCACAAATAAAATAAATCAATACAATATTTGAGGAGCAACAAATTACTCTAGTAAGTAAATTACAAATACTAGAAATAAACCTTTTGCCAATGAGCTTTGACATAAAAGTACAGTGGTTCTTAATCGTAGGTCTTCTGGTCACAATCACTTTAAACTGGGATGCTGCAAGGCAGAATTTCAGGCAATAATCAATCAATTATTTTTCATATGCTCTATTTTCTGCTTGCGACTGAAAACATACTGACTATAAATATTTCTGCCAGAGCTTTGTTTTTAGGAAAATACAACAAAAGTTTCTAGACTTTGTAAATGTGAGCTCATAAATAACATGCTTTAAACTACAAGACATTGGTGTGTTTTATACTTTGCTCATTGACCTCCAGGCATCTGAGTCTGATACAATAAGATTCATCTATGTGAATCTTTTATAATTTAACTATTACATTTAAGTTTTGATGTAAAAAGGATTATTGTTATATTTAAGTAATATCTAATAATATACTGGCATGAATTTAATTTGACTATGAGCCCTGTCATACTCACTACCCTCTAAGCCACTAAGGCTGGTATTTTGAATATACAACAACATGCTTTATCCCTTTATATAAACATATTAACTTAAGGACCTTACTCTCTCCTTTGAAAACAGAACATAATTGGTTCTTTCTTCTTAATATAGTATTAACTTTGACCTTTCTTGTTAAGAGGGAACGATATCAGAAAAAGTGCATTTACATCTTCTAGAAGCATTATAAACAGTAATTATTTATCGGCTAATTTATTGCTTTATGGGAATGAAAAGCTTTATTTGTAATGATTGGTTAAAAAAACCTCACTATTAGTCTTGATCATTTCATGCTTTAGATATGTAAACAATGTTCATGATTGTATTGTTTCTGATTATGTTGAGTAAAACATTTGCCAACAGTGGTTTTAGAAAATGCTATTTTATTTTATTTTTTACACCGATTGTGCATTTAGAATGGAAAGTATTGCTGTGATCTTTCCACTTCTCACTTTTGTTTGGAGCCAGGAAACAAGTCAGGGTGAAGACAAGTAAAACACTTGGGCTTTGATAGAGATGTTTTAAGTAAAGGTTGAAGTCAAAGAAGCAAGTGGTGTTTCTATATAGAAAGGTCTGGCTCAACAAATGTACTGGTAATATAAACCCAACATAATTACCATATGCCAAGGTTTCTGTCAACCAATCATTCTTCAAGAACTAATCAGCATCCGAGGTTTAGCTTAGTAAGGGATGCAAAGGAACAGATGAGCTGGAAGAGCTCTGCACCTTAGTCTGTGAACAGTCTGTGCCACTTTAAAAAGTATTTTAAACTCATTTAGGAATCATTTAATTGAGGTTTTATTGTGTGATAATAATGGGTCTAATTTCTTTACAAAAGAATTGATTAAATGATGAACTTTTTTTCTCATTAAAGATCTTGGACGTATAATGGTAAAGTGAGCCTCCAAACTCATTGTAACCTCTTTTTCTTTCAGGCACTTTCTCTTTAAAACAGGCACCGGCACCACTCCTCTGTTCAGCACGGCCACGCCAGGCTACACCATGGCCACGGGGGCAGTCTACTCACCCCCCACAAGGCCTCTACCCCGAAACACACTGTCCCGAAGCGCCTTTAAGTTCAAGAAGTCCTCCAAGTACTGCTCATGGAGGTGCACAGCCCTCAGTGCCATGGCCGTCTCAATCCTGCTCTCTATTCTGCTCTGTTACTGCATCGGTAAGATTGACTTATTTTGTGCAAGACATTTTATTTGGCTTTCTAATTTGCTTGCAGGTTAATCAAGCTCTAAGGGTTGGTTCATTGAAAGTGTCATCATTTGCAAGGTTACATTCATCATCAGTCATTACATTAAAGTTATCGAGACTGCCACAGCATCCCTCATTTAAATAATGAGAGATTAATACATTCATTTTATTATACAAAGTTTGTTTCTGGGCTGATCATTATAACTGTTTTACCAACAGCGCAGTGAAACTTGAAAAATATAAAAAATTGAACATTTACTCTTCGAGTCAAGGTGATGTTCAACCACTTCGAGCTCCACATGTGTACTTTACAATTAAATGGAATATAACACCTTAGCTAGAGTACATGAGTGTATTTGTGAAATGCAGACCTTCTATTAAAGGTCTGAATATTCATAAGATTACTGCTGTTTTCAAAGCAGGCGTTATTCCATACTATACATAGGTGTAATATGCAATATAAAAGCATTCTAAATATTGAAATATATTTCTATCAGAAACGTCTCTAATGATAAAATATAAAAAAGATGTTAAGTGTTGGGACCAGAATAATGTTAGGTTAGAGAAAGGTTGTTGTTAAAGATCATCTTTTAGCATGGCTTTGGGTCCATGGTTAGGGAAAGAAATAGATTTGTTCAGACTCCAATAATCCCTCTTCTTGGTTAACCCTCGCATATGTCTCCTTTCGAACATTCCAGCCAGCATAAGCTTGTTATACAAATATGACTCCTATTAGTTTATTAACTTTACCTTTTCAACGCATCTAACAAATGTATTTTTTCATGCATCTTACAAATTTACAAAATAGTTACCTTCCATAAAACACACAAAACATGATGTGTTTCTTTTTTTTATGTGATGTTTCTTTAGAGAGAGACAGTATAGCAAGAATAAATACATGTTAATTGGCAATAAACTGATTTTTTATTGAATAAGATGAGGTTTTGACTTCTATCAATAAGCATTTTGTTATTCTGTTAGTCACTGCTGAAATAAACTTTATTGACAGTAACAAAATTATAGTTGGCATGGGGTCGAATACATCTTTTTATCACTAATTACAGCAAAAGAATAAAATCTTTACGGCTCTGGATTAAATCACTCTTCTTCAATTTACTACCGTTTGATTTTTAAGTGACTATATGCAGCAAGAATCCCATTGAGGTCACCCCCTCTAGCACGCCTGTTGAATGTTTTAATGGCTGTGGAGTACTATTCAGAAATCAACTGCAGAGTCAATTAGGTTACCATGGAAACAACCAATAATTTGTGTCACCTGTGCAATTGTACAAAGGTAAAAGTAATATTTGTTTCCATGGCAGCAGAAAGCTGCAGTCAACCAACAGACGAACCTTTGCTTGTTTTCCTGTTGTGTCGTCACGGATTTATAATGGTTTCCATTCAGTGTTTAGCACATACTGTGTGCCGAATGTAGTCGGCCTTGTTTAAGCTTGCTCTTCGAATGGAGCCAGTTGTTTCCTTGTTCCATACAAATGTCACGCTGATGAGCGGATTTGTAGAGAGATGCTGTTTTCACTGCGAGGTAGACTGCTTGATTGCTTTGTTCAACCGCATGGGAGAGACAGAGATGAAACGGCTGGTTCATTTTTATTCCATTTGCTCAACACGCTTCTGCTGTAAGCTGAGAGGTGTTGTTTACTTCTGACCATTTCTGTGATAACCTGTTACTGCAGAGCATATCAGAAGAAATGGAAGGACAGGTTGGAACAAGAGAGACAAGCAGACTTTTTTTTTTAATATATGCATGTGGTTATCTCTTCGAAGGTGTTTTTTGCCTTCTTTATGGTGTAAATTGCACAACATATTAATGGTACCATTCTCTTCCAAAACACTAGAAAAAAAATTATTGGGGTATATAGACTTCCTCTGTAATACTGCCCAACATAGTCTCTAGTTAGATTCACTTTTACTCTGTACAATCCCAAGCCTAACCATTTTTTTTTTTTATTTCAAATTCAATTTTTACATTTTCATCAGCAGGAACCAGTATATATTTTTTTGTCAAGAAAACATTGCCAATTTTAGCTTGCATTTTTAAATAAAACTGCCTCAATTAGTTAAAAACGTTTTTTCAGAAACTAAGTTCACGTTTAAAGAGTGTGACTCACAAATTGCTCTGATTGGGGAGACAAAAAAAAATCTTGAGAAACTGGACAGATGTGGCATGTTCTGTTAAAACATAGCTCTAGAATGAAGAAGACACAATTGTTTCCCCCTCAGTGGCCCAACCTTCAAGCCACACCCCCGATCTGCCGTTGATTTCGTGTTAGTTGTGCATTCATTGTAATTACGAAAGCCAAAAAGTCTGATGATGGAATGGTTGCACATCCTGAAGATGTGGTAAGGCAAACTTTCCCTGCAGATGTGCACATTCATTTTTTATGTCGTGCTCACAAATGGAGTCTTTCTGGCATGCAATGCTAAGTTTTAGTCAGGATTTTACTTAGTCCTTTTCAAACGAGACTCCTAATGCATGGTGTAATTGTCAATTTTCACTTGTCATGAAATGTTCTTTAAAGTTAAAAAGAGTAAAGTTAAACATGAATTCCAATACTTGCAAAAATATATAAATATAATAAAAACATGAACATTCTTAAATAAAACAAAGTAAGATTTCCTGCTGTTTACCTGAAATAGCATATTTGATTAGTGAATATAAGGTTAATTAGCGAAAATAGATACTATACTGAAGATGTTTTAGTTTTTAATAATTAAAACTGTCAATACATTATTTAAAGAAGCTGTACAATTTGCTGGTGTCTGGTGTTGGCCGTTGAAATTCACAAAACAAGTACACCCCTAGACCAATAACACCTCCTGTACATTTTGATGGCTCCGGCTGATTGACTAGGTTGGTTACTGAACCCGCCCTGACTGTCTAGCAGAGATCTTCAAAACTAAAAGAAAATCATGAACCGAACTCCTAGTTATTTCTGGACATTTGCTGCTCTGTCAAATTTTGGAATAATATACTTTCTGATACAATACTAATGCCTGAACTAGATTAAACATGTTACAGAGCAACAGCGCACTTTTATTTAATCAAATCTAAGTCAACAATTAACTCTTCGCATAACAACTTTAATGAAATCTCAACACTCCTACAAGAGACTCAAGACAGAAAATCATATTGGTGTTTTGTATTTTATGATTTAAAGACCGTTCCTCATACTCAATAGGATGAAATGAATCACCATCCTTTTCTCTTTATTTCCATGTAATATTGCTCCAAACTCATTCACTGCTTCAGAGATCCATCTGCCCTCTTTTATCATGAAGTCATAAAGGGATGAGAGGACAACATCAGTGAGCCCCTATTACATCCAAACAGGAATGCATTTGTTCAAGCAGAGGCCTTTCATTATCCTCTGCTTTTGTGCCACGTCGAGAGAAGTCATTTTGTTCTATTTTCCCCAGTTGGGATTGACAAGATGCACTGAATTAAAGCATGTGCAGCATTAGCGATGTGTTCAACAGGTTTAAAGAAATGCTTGGTTTCTCTGTGTGATCAGCAGGCCGAGGCGCTGAATAACAAAAGCTAATACTACTCTATAGAGAGGAAGCCAAATCTATTTCAGAGGTAATTATGCTGCTGTATTCAAGACAGTTAAGCAGCTTCCAGAGAGCCATTTAGTGACACTCCACAGCCAGGTCTGCTGCTTTTGTCAGTGCGGCTGTTAATAGAGCAGAGATCACACATATTTAAAAAGTGAAAGAGAACAAGCCACCAAATTTTTCACCTAGGGTCTCATAATAATTGGGCCGTAATGGCCAGCTCATTCATTTTATGTCTTGTAATCTTTGGTGAGTGGTCCTCATGAGATATCATCGATATATTTGACGATTTGGGACGCTCTGAAATACAAGTAAAAATTGCTATTTGAAAAGTATCATGCGATGTGGTGGTTGGTTATTATGAGCATCATTACAGAGTGCAAGTTTGTACAGCGAGTTGCTTGAATTTTACAGGGTGTCCCTGGCCAGACCCTCAACTGCTCTGATTATTACGGTGTTTTGAGATTCCTGAAGATGCACACAGCAGGACATTTAAGAGCACTACGGAAATTATGGAAATATATGGAGAGCTAATCATGGCAGTGCTCTGCAGGGGCCAAACATTAACAAGCCTAAAAACAGATTTCATCTTACTTTCTTTTATCTGCGGCTGTTCCCCGTCCCGTCCCAGCTTTCATTATCAGACCTCATTATCCCTCCGAATTTATGTTCCAGAAGCTGTTATTTCAAACGACTGATGATGGGGGAATACACAATTGAACATTGTTTCCACAAGTCTGCTTCCTGTTCAAGATGTTACAAAAATGAACTGGAGACTTGCCAAATGACTTTTCATTTGCTAAATGACTTCTGTATCTCCCAATTTACTGAGCAGAGTTAATAAAGTTTAGCTTGATGATATGTTAGACCTACTTAAAGGGCTTTTGAATGCATTAGTATTTCCTGGAGAATTAGCTGTTTGCTTAAAAACAAGTCTGTTTGAAGAAATGGAACTAAACTAAAATCATCTGGCTTTAGTTACCAAATTAGGAGGAAGTCTGACCATGTGCTGCTTGAGCCCTCATTCAGTCACCTCTTTAGTCATTTAATCCAGCCTATCATCCCTAGCCTTGTTGAATGAATTCTTCTTCATGGTTTGCAGTATCCAAACTTGACTTGGATAGAATAGTAGCTAAGAGGAAGTGTTGTTACCCACTGAGAGGAATTCTAGTTCAAAGCCTGTCTAGTTGCCTTTCTACAAGGTTTAAAATGGAGACCCAGATCTAAAACATAACTGGCATGTTAGAATTTTTTCTGAATTAAAAGGAGGGAGTTTTAAGTTGCAATTTTGGGAAAAACGAGTGCCAGGGTTTAAGACACCACACACACCTTTCCACCAGATGCCTCTGCCTTTTACACAGTTAGAGATGCAAAGGGTAGGGTACAGTCAGTTAGGCCTGAGGAAGAGGAGAAAGACAACCAAGATTTAGTAAACATGCAGAACGTCCCTAATTAAATCCAAGAAAAACTAGAAATCAATAATGTTTTCGTGATTTTTTTTTATCATCTGGATAATAAACTATCGGAAGCTCCTGATTGGTTGCTGTGGCTGCGAACATTATCCACAACACTACTGCACAATATCCGCACAGTAGAACATGTAATACCCCTCCACTTTCTCCATGTAGATTCAAAATGGCACCTTCTCATTGACTTTACATATAAACACTCACAAACCACACAACTTCCATATCTGTGGACGTGCAGCTATAGTGTTGATTTTATAAGCCCACACTATATTAACCCCACACTTATAAAATAGGGTTAATTTTAAGTTAATATGATTTGAAAGAAAGAAAAAAAGAGTAAACTTAACATTACTGGAACCCCTGTTATGTGTAAAGCTAGAGACTAATTATTTCAATGTATGCTGTGGCTTAGTCTCATAAGAGTCTCACACTGTCAGCACTGCAGATGGTGAACGTATCCTCCTCTATGCTTTCACACAGCAAACAATCCCTCACATGTTTTGCATCAGCAGCTCTTCCAGCGCCTAAGAAAACCCAGAGCCTCATCTCTGTCAGTCCCATCTGCTGTGTCAGAGCCCAGCCATCTCGCACAGAGCAGAAAAGACAGTGGAAATCAGGTTTCTCCCTCTGTCCTTGTTCAACAGGGGGAACATAGCCACGCTGAGATTTTTCCTGAACGCTCGATCAATACAATCTCCTCTGCGGCTGGCTTTAAAGGGGACTTATTATGGCCCTTTTTACAAGATGTAACGCAGGTCTCATGTGTCCCCAGGATGTGTCTGTGAAATTTCAGCTCAGAATACACCACAGCGCATTTATAATAAATCCCCAGAACAGAAATGTGGCTTTATAGCTCTAACCTTTTCATTCTTCAACACCAGCAGTCTAAATATAATTTGGTTTTGATCAACATCACCATCTCTCATTTTAGAATTCGTAAGTTTGTTACTATGTAAAGTGGATGCATTTTAATTAATTATTATTTTTATTTTTTTGTGCACATATCTCAATGCACACCAAAACATGAATATTTTGTGGGGAACCAAACACTTGTCTTTTTTGTGAATAGTGATGTTTAGCTGGAAAATCAGCTTAAGGCATCATTTCTATGAGAGCACGTTTTAATTGTGAAAATCTGAATGTGTTTTTTCATCTTCAATATGTTTTTTTTTTCTTGTTTTTGTAAAAAAAAGAAAAAGACAATGACAATTTTGAACCTCCCGACAGTAGGAAAATAAACAATCTAAGATGAATGAATCCGTTAACCTTTGAAGACCTACCATAGAACAAGTCTGCCACAACTAATAGTCTCATATAATACACAATTTTTTTCTTAGTTGATGTTTCTTTTGAGTTGAAGCCGGCAAAAGATTGTACAGACTTTTGTTTTTGGTTTTGGCTTACATCAAATGTTTCCATTCAGAAGGAATGTATTTAGTTGGTGGTGTGTTTGTGCAGCATATAAGAACCTAGTGATTTTCCTCTACAAGCCTGAATTTCCTCAACCTCTATAGTGCCAACATCAGGTTTTGGTGCTATTCATTGAAGGAAATTTAATATGTGACATTGCATTATTGCATTAAGCTAGCAAACAAAAACAAGCAAATCTGATCAATAAAACATCTGTTCAATTGCATATCTTCTGTTTTACAGCTTTTTTGAGCTGATATTTTAAATGGCCTCATCTTAAATGACCAAAACATTTCAGAAATGCAAGATTATAATAATAATAATTCAATATTAGCCTTAATTTATTATCAAGTGCCTTTCAAGCTGGCTTCTCACAGCCCTGAACAGAGAACAAAAGTAAAATAATGAAAGAAACGTATATAACAGAGATAAAATTATACATTTAGTCAGAAGGGAGATAACATCATGGGCTAAAGTTAAAAGCAATAAAAAGCAAAAAAAAATGTCAATAATCATAAGCCAGTTAAAACATAGTTAAACTGAAAAAATGTTACAAATAATAAAAAAAACTGGCATTACATGCTAGTTATGTAGAATATTCACCTTTAAAACTTTAACCCTAAAAAATAGTGTTCAACAGGAAAGCAGGACACCATTATTTTCTGCCTTCCTAAACAACTTGTGCTCTCTGAAGCGAGTACTGATAGCCCATCCATGTTTCTTCTAGCATTTAAAGCAAAAGCTAAGGAACTTTTTTTGGCCCCCTGAGGACCAAACACCAGCCAAAGGAAGTATGGCATGCCAAGAGATCTACAACCCTATTTTAAGAGATGGAGAAGTAGTTCATAAATACTTGACTGCTTTTTGCACCTCAGGAAAGCATTTTACAGTTATGCAGAACGAGTTAAATGTTTTCATTCCGTCTCAGTCTCATAGAATGAGTTGTGACACTCTTGAGAATTGACTAACTCACTTTTTTATGCTACACACTTATTTTCACACATTAGAAAGCTGCTTTTCCACCCACTAATGTTTTTTAAGGAAATATTTTGAGTTAATTTGTAATCTGTGATTTTGAAAAGCTGCAGTTTGTGTTCTTTCTCTCTGACTTTGAAAACGAGCTTGTTGGTTTGATTTAGTTTTTTTTAATACAAGCACAGCTCTTTGAATTAAATGCTCCAAAGGAAGGTAGTTTTTGGTCTGTGTAATTGGATTTGGATACTGGGGCTGGCTAATGCCTGTACTGACATCACAACATCCCAAGGGACAAAGGAGCACAAGGTGTTTATTTCAATGGAAATCTTGGTTTTCATTTGAAAACCAAGACAAACCAAGCTTACAGTTAATACAGCGATTTAATTTTAATTCTAAGCACTGTTCGATTAAACCGACATTATATTGATACCCATTGCCATGTATTTGAATCATGCCATCCAAATGTAATCTCAACTTCTTTGTGTTGAGAAAACATTGTTCGAATTTTGGGAAATGTGCAACATCACAAAGTAAAACATTTTATTATGGTTTCATTTGTGAGAGTACCTTATCCTTATCTGCATTACAAAAGCCACATTTGCACAGTTTGCTTCCTAATGATAAGTGACCTACAGTGAGGAACATGGAGCTATATTTAACTTGATGGAAATGCAATTCCCATTGGTTTATATAACCACTAATTCTCCTCGTATAAGTTGCCTTGCATTAAGCTCAACTGTAACTCTCAGCACTTGTATGTGAACTCTAGCACCATCATAAAAAAACTCTACTTCTCCTCCTTTGTTCATGCACTCACTCCTGAGGCAGAAGCAGCCCACTTTTAAACTGACTCCCCTCAGTTGCACTTTCTCTTCTTTCGTCGCCGTGTAGATTTGTTCTCTGAAGACTTCTCTAGGCATTGCTGTCTGTTCCCTGGGCTCATTAGCAAAACCATCCGCCTTCCAAGATCTTGCTCACCTTTAACTGTTACTCATGAGACAACCGAGGGAAAACAGACGTAGGATAAAACTAACAGCCATTTTCCTTTTTCTCAGTCTAGAAAACAAAGTGTCATACTTTGTACTTATGCAAAACTATTGAATGAACTGACTTGTCCAACTATTTTTCGAGGCTCAGATTTTTAAAGCGAGTTTTAATTAACTAATGGTTCAGATCACAGATGAAGTTAAGATTAAATTAAAATTGTCTGTGATTTTTGAAAAACTATGGTCAGGACTGACACCATCAGAACCAAAGGAACATCTTGCCAATCAGCTCAAAGCAGCTTTTGGTTTATGCACATCTTTGTTTTGGTGATTTCCATTGTCAACCTTAGCTCTAATATATTGCATTCTACACCAGAAGCTCATAATGTTCATTATTTTACCAACAGAAGAATTCATGTATTTGTTTTTTTCATGGATATGTTATACATCAACCATGCACATTACAAAAGAAGAAAACTAGCTCTGTAATGTTTAGCCATGTCTATTTTTAAATGTATGGAAATTATTGTGGTATGGATTTAATGATGTTAAGGTATAGGCAGACTGCTGGGCATTTGAAACCACAATGAGGAAGTTGTTAAGAGAACTAAAATGGAATTGTTGTTGTTTTTTTTATGTGATTTAATTCATAATGCACTGAAATGATGATCATTTACATTTACATTTATTTACATTTATGCATTTGGCAGACGCTTTTGTCCAAAGTGACTTACAGAAGGGGAAATCGCCAATGCCCCTGGGATTGATCCCAGAACCTCATACATGCAAACCATGTGCTCTACCACTGAGCTACCAGTTATACCACTGAGGTACCACGGAGATACCAGCATTACTCTTATTTAATGTTAACAAACATCCTTTGTAAGGTTCACACTGTGACATAAGCTCTCTCTCTTGGTCTCACTTTTTCAACAGATCCAGATTCGCTTAACGTAAGAGTTCACTGAAAATTCTACTTTATGTTCACCCCTCGTTGTAAATCTGTTCACAATGAAATACATTTCTGAAATTTACGTGAATTTGTTTTTAATTGTTTTCATTCATTTTTTTATAGGTTATGTGTCTGATATGATATTTCTGATATGTTTCAGTTCTCACATCTCAGCCTAGGTGAATAGACCCTGGACTGGTCACCATTCCATTACAAATTCACCAAACATTCTCATGCCTAAGGAAGAACCTGAGGCTGATTTACACATGGCAGGGAACTCTTACAAGTATCCACATGGGTACGAAAGTTAAACTTAATTCAAAAAGTCTCCTTGAAGGGATTTAAACCCTTTTTCTTTCACCTAATGCCTGTTGGCCAACAGGATCTAACTTTCAATATTTTAAAGAGAAAGACAGAGGTGAGAAGCTCTCAAATTTAGAGGTGAACCAGTGAACCATATCCATTCCATGTTCAAGATGGCAAATGTTAATGGAGCCCTGTGCTACGAAGTGTGTTGGCGAGTAGCTCGATCAGAACAGCAGGGGGAAGCCGTGTTCCTGCAGGGGAAGTCAAAACCACCCACTCTCCCATAACCCCCCCCCCCCCCCCCCCCCCCCCCCCCCCGCTTCGACTCAGGTCAGAGTTCTGGACATCAACTGCTCCACGAACAGGCCAACCCAGCGGGTATCTAATTTAATGAGAGGGAAAGACTGAGAGAGGATGAAATGGAAAGACAGACTGATAGAGGGACAAGCTTAAGGAATCTTATAAGCCAATTATGACTCAAAGATTGGAATGTAGCAATGTCGCACCTCAACTCCTCTATACTCTCTAGGTCTTTATCCTTCTCATTATCTCTCTGTGTTATTCGAGTACTTTTGCTATACAATAACAAGACTAGCTGGAGAGTTTTAGCTCCACATCGTTCTGGAATACCCGAAGAACTACAGTTCCAGATAACAAGTGCACATAAGTAACTTTACACATACACACACTCACAAACACACTCATAGACACCAGTGCAGGGAGAGGGAGAATGATTTATGTGGGGAGCTTTTGTGCATGTGCTCCTGGGGCATAGAGAGACCCATTGGGGGTTGTTGGCAGATCCAAATTACCTTTATTAGAGCCAATGTCTGAAGCTAACACTGCTGTTACTCAGAGAGGGGATCAGCTTGGCCCTCCAGAGCATCCCACCTCAGCCCTGCTGACACAAACCAACATATATAGACAGAAGGACCCAAATACTCTGTTTTTTTCCTTCTGAGAGGTTTGTTCCATAATGGGAAACAAAGTCAACAAATTTGCTGCAAATCACATAACAATTAACTCAAGATTAAGGGAGGAAATTGCATTGTAATTAAATGTATTATTCATTTAAACGAGAAAACGTTAGTGTTTCAAAGTCAATGTTTTACAATATTTTTCAGTTGTAATCACTTGTTATTTGGCATGAATTGATTTAACACAATAATCACTATAGTGCAAAAATACTAAAATATGGGGAACTTAAATGTTTTGGAGAAAATAGTAATGCTTTACAAAGAAATACCATGCAAGTAGTTGCTATATTTATGCATGTCCATTCATTACTTTGTGAACATTGTCTACTTTTTATTCTGGTTAACGTGAATCTTGTTCAGATCCATTTCCATCATCTCTATAGTATCATGTGACTAGCCTGATTTAGTCACACCTCATCCCTCCTATTCATAAATGCTTCATAAGTTTGAGGTCCCATAGCAACCTAATGCATCGTCCCGATAGATTTGATCAGCTAATCACTATTAAGTTCATGTTCATTAAAGCCATAACTCAATTAAAATATTGCATTAGCATCCAATGTGTGTTTAATGCCACAAAGTTTTAATAATAATACCGATGTTCTGACTTTAGTTCTTCTATTTTCAATCCTTTGTAAGTTGTGTGCTTTGATGATGAAAACTCAACATGCTGAATATCAATTTGTACTTTGGACTGTGACCTTTGAACTTTCGTCCCTAGTGTACTCATCTGTTCCAAAGGAAAAGTTTTATTATTTCATCATGGCCTACTTAAGAAATTTTTGTGTCGAATAAATTTGCCTAATTTTGTGCCTTGTTAGGAGATAAATAGGGTGTAGTCATAGGTCAGTTTGTTGGGTGATCTAAAAATAAGAAAACGATTCAAAAATGATATATTTAATAAATGTTTAATAAATTGCATTTGTATTTTTTGTTGTTTAAAATGATGTGCTTTATATGTCCTGTACCTTTTATGAACCGGAAAAAAAGCCTCCACAAACCTCAACAGAGCAGTTCTCTGTGTCTGCGAAAGGAATAAGCAGGCTAGTCCTTCATTACAAGTGTCTTTGAACAGTGTTTTTTTTTTTTTTTCAACCTCGTTGACATTTCCAGGCACTTCCTTTTAGTTTACAGCCAAAAGATTCCCTATAGAAGAATCGAGCCTCATGATCGATGCTGTGGTCCTACATGATCCTACAGAGTGCTCACTATTCCCCACAATCTTTCCAAGCATGTGCATTTGAGGCATCACCAAGGAAACAACACATCCTCAAACTGGGTGCTGATTTACCCAATTTGCCATGCTACCCACATGGAGCAGTTGTAGTCTCTGTGGGTGAATGTTTGTCTTGAAACGGAGCCAGTCGGGTTTCTATCCACACCTGAATTGAAAGTCATGTGGATATACTGCCCCGCTGTGAATTCTTTGATCCCTAGAATTCCAGCATGCATATGTTTACTGAACCCTCCCCACCTTAACGTTCTGGAGCTGAACATTGGCCAAGTCTCCGACCAGTTTGGTAAGAACATTCAGTCGTTTCAGAAGCAAATGAAACGAGACCACGAGCACAGCTGTCTAAACACATTACTCCACAGCACAAACCTTACTCTTGCCACTCACTAATACCAAAATCTACAAACTGAGGGATTTTAATCTGAAATATAGCTTTGAAGAACGATTTATTTTTTATCCTTGACAAATAATGCATTATATATAGGGAAACCCAGAACACAGGGCATCTCTACTCCCTTGACAGGCATTGTTTGAGTCATTGGTGCTGTTTTCGGTTAGTTTGTCAAATATGACAGACATGACATTAACTATTAACTTCTACTAATGACTAACTTATCTTTCACATAAAAATAAAAACAAAATGTTTTACAGGTATAAAAGAAAATAATGGCTTTCAACAAATCTCAAGTGGCTTGTGGGTTCATAACATTAAAAAAAAATGTGCAAAAGGAAATATATGTTAAACATAATATACACATTCATTCTAGTATTAATTCCTGAAGTAATCAAATGTTAAAATGCTGTATTTTGGATCTGAAATAAACTTCACGCTGATCTCTTCTTTAGTGGCAATTTGAAGGTCAGAGAGATTTAATTGATCTAATTTCAAAACTAAATTACCACTACAAGAAAAAAAGAAATGATTAATTCATAAATGTTTTTTGCTGTACGTTTAGAAAAAAAATACTTGTGACTAATGTAAATCCCATCTACAAAACTCCTCAAGCAATCAAAACCAAGGTTGTGCGTGTCAGTTTGAAGCTGTTCCACTGCTCACTGAGTAAAACGCACTTTAGTTTAAATCTTCTTTTAACATAATGATATTTCCAAATTTTTATCTAAATGAATGGTTTTCACTGATTTAAGTGTATGTCTACTGACCACACTTAAATTCCACCCTAAAGCATTTTTAGATATATATATATATTTTTTAGAATGCACTTTTGACTTGAACTTCACATTTTGGACAAGCTTTTATCTAGAGAGGGGGTCCAACATAAAGTCCAGGGGCTGAAACTGTGAGATGTTTTGAGTTTAAATGTCAAATAAAACATTCAACACCCACTTGGTGAAAAGCCTATTTTTGTCAAAATAACTGTATAGCTTTATTTCTCAAAACATTAAGAGAAAAATTAGGTTGAGTGTAGGGTTTTAATGATAAACAGACATTTACTCAAGTATTCTTGGGAGTTAGTGTTGGAGCTGTGAGCTTGATGTCTTCTCAGCATGCTTCAGCTCAAAGAAAATAATAGTTGATGCCACTTTGATAACAAAAGTTTCTGAATGTTCTTGTACTTCTACAGAATGTTAGTAATTGAGATGGTATTAGGTCAGGATTTGCTATGATTTGTGAAGTCCCTGAGCTATAATGAGTTTGACTGTTTTAATGTGATGCAGCATTGTTCAAGGAGAGAAAAATGTAAATAAATAGTTTCTTGTGAGTCATTTTGTTCCCTTGATTCATAATTGTTAATTTCCCTCTATTTTCTCTGTTCCTCCCAGCCATGCATCTCTTTGGCTTGAACTGGCAGCTGCGGGAGACCGAGGGCTATGCGTTTGAGAACGGCCAAGTCAAATCAGACTCTACCGCAACCAACGCAGTTACTGCACTGTCTACGGAGAACAGTAAGGGTCAAGCACATACATCCGCTCACTCGCAGTACCACTATGACCCAACCTCAAAGGCACATTTGCATGAAAAACGCAGGCTAGCAAACACACCGTAATAAACTAGAGAAAATTAGCAAACAGACATACTCCTACACAATGACACCTCTACGACCCTCCGCTATCACTTCCTTGAATAAACAAAACTCAAGCAATACAACCCCCCCCCCCCCATCCACCCTCCCAAACACACCCACGCATGAATGGAAATCACACTCTCCAAAAGCAATTTGTTTGCATGATGCCATCTTTACTGGCATACGCTTGTGTGTTTGAGTGATCAGGGATGAGGATAAACCTCTCGGTGTGTGAAGGAGCAACAGGCTTACATTTCTTAGCATTCAAACACTAGTCTTGCGTTATCAGGCGAGCGCTTTGATGTACTGGCTGTCACATCGCTCGCAGACACGTCCGGGAACAGACTGGGACGAGCAGCCAAAAACACATTTTGCTGCAAATATTTAGTTCAAAGAAGAGAAGGGTTTAGCAGGAGAATATGAGATGCTTTAAAGTATGCTGAATGGGGAGAATTGGGTTGTTGAGATTGTTTGAACCTTTAACACATGAGCTCAAGCAGGGAATATTTGAGACTCCCTGGCATTCTACCAAAAATCTCTCGCTCTCTCTCTCTCTCTCTCTTCTCTCTCTCTCCTCTCCTCCTCTCCTCTCGTTCCTCTCTCTCTCTCTCTCCATCTCTCTCTCTCTCTCTCTCTCGCTTTCTTTCTCTTTGAGTGCTCTAAGAGATTCTCTCTGTTCCTAATATTAGCTGATACACAGGCCGGTTGACCAGTGTAATGGAGCGACATTTTATTGCACGCTCCGTAAGATATTCAGGGTACTCAATAGTGTACATAATAGTGTAAGCAATGTCTGTGCATCTCTTCACTAAGATGATTAAAGAGGTTGCATGGCTACGTCATATGAGGCCTTTAGCCAATCAAGGGCTTAGATTTGGCCGTGTTTTATGTTTGTAAGTTGGTACAACCAAATCTAAGTGAATGGGGGAGTATTCGTTACTGTTTGACAACTATTCCTAATAAAGAAAGAATTGTAACTATGCTTTTGAAAAGCATGGCTTAATAGTTTTAATTCTGAAAACTAATAATGTCCTGATCTTTTTTTGAACATTTTGATAATACAGTGATAAAAGAGAGGGAACAAAAAATGATTTAAGTACTTTGAAGATTTTTCTTGATTATGATCAGCTAATTTTTGTAACCTTCTTGTTAGCTTCTTGCTGGTGTTAACTACAGTGCTTTCCACCTCTTGTAGTATTGTTCCGCAAGTGTCAATCCCATCCTTCATCAAATACAATATCAACACATCACTAGCTATGTTTCCATTTCACATGTGCACAACATTCCATTGAATTTCTACAAATTCTATTACATTTTGCAATTGCCCTGTTTCCAATAAATGATTGTGATTAAACATGATTATGCAATTAAACACTAACCAAATTTCATTCAAAAACCTGGGAACAGATATGAACAATACTCTGATAAAAAGCAGATATCATCATCAGATGTCAAAAGAAGACATTGGTGTCTTTATTCAGGCCATGAAACGGCGAGCCCTTTATTTGTGGCAGTGGGTGCGGATTAATTTCCTGAACATTTAAGGTGCTTAATAAACTTACTTGTGTTAAATGCGCTACCTTTTGAGCCTCCTCTGGACAATTTCGCTGAGCACAATTTGCAGCCTTTCTTTGTTTTGTTCTCTTCATTAACTTTGAAATAGTTCCACACAGCTTGTAGGCGGAGTGTGGGGACAGGCACTTGGCACCTGTGATTAACCCTTTACACACCGCTGAAACATAGGCATTTCTCAGACTGTGGTATCAGTCCCCGACATTGGGCTCTTTTGACGAGTATGAGTAAAATGGGGTATCGAGCCCACAACCCTCGTTGTATCGGGTATCGGTGCATCCCTACATGTTACCATAATGAGGTAGTACAGACAAGGTACAGCAGGTCATGTGACTCATTTAATTAGAAAGAAGTATTTCCATTGCAGATTTGCGAAATATGTAAATTGTATTGTGCACTGTTAGTATGGTAATATTCCAATTATTTTCCCCGATTTCAATCTTTTCAAGTCTAATGATATAATTGAAAAACTTCTGACAACATGTAACATATCTGACAACATTTGAATTAGAAAATCAATTAAACAATTATTAATTGTATTTCTAAACGTTATATTTGATGAATATGTGGATTATTACCTGTTTAAACCTGACTTCATAGGTAGTGTTAATAGGTGGCTGTTCAATTATTTGAGCATTTGCATTTTTAATAATTAATAGACGTCTGAGTTCAACAAGAACCAATTAGATTTAAATGTGAGCCAGGCAACCCAGGAGGAAGCTGACACAACATTCTTTCCATAGCTTGAGGAAAGACAATAACCCATATAAAAATGCAGCAGAGCTTTAAGTTTGTCAACAAAGCAAAATATGATTAAAAACATATGCTGAGCAGCAGATAAGATAAGAAATAAATAACTGTACAGAAATAGGCGCTATCGTTTTCTCCCACCCACAGTCAGCTGCATTCCCACAAGGTCTTCCTCACTTAAGTACTAATTCAAGCACTCACACTCTCACAGAGGGATACACACACTCATGCTGGGAAGATTGATGGCCATATCTACGAAGGCCATTATGATGATGCTTCTTACAGTAATGTGTTTGTTCTTAAAGTGATGGACGTGTGCACGTACTCAGTGAGGTTGCATTACATCAGAATGCGTTTGCATTAGTTAAAGGACATTTTCGTGTGCTATAATGCCATCAGCAGGGTTATGAAATTGGATGTGCGTTCTTGAATTGGTCATAAATTGATAGTGATGCAGCTGAATAGGCATCGATGGCTGTTTAGTTACACTGGAAACGGGATTTCATTCATCTCCATTTTAAGTGGCAGTGACACAATCAGGTTAAGTTTATTTGAGGAGAATTTGCATTCAGTCTTTTGTTTCCAAGCTCGAGCCCCCACCTTGCTTTTTCTCTCTCGCTGAAAGAAATGCGATCGTATATGCTATTGTAAGCAGTGGAATGTTAATGTACTAACAGGTCATGAGAATTTTCTACAGCAGGAGCTTCCAGCGGTGAGTCTTTAGTCTACTGTGAGGGGCAAACAGGATGAGGGGCGTCCTGTAGGAGAGCAGCTAGTTAATGAAGCCATCAGCAATGCATGCAATCACACGGCTTACTCTCAATCAATACAGACAGCAGTAAACACCCCCAACTCCTTCAGTTAACCTTCATCTGTCTGTGCGTGCCACCAGCACTGCTGTTTTTGAAGGACATTAGACACAGATTTAGTACAAATAATGTCAGATTTTAGTCAACACTCATCAGCCACTTTATTAGGCACGCATGTTCAGCCAACAGCTACCAAGAGGACTTTCCTGAGCTAAACTGAGCTTTAGAATGGGACAGAAACCGGAGTGAGTGTTGAGCAACAATGTAATATTACTATTCTACTAGTACGGCCATCAGCTAGTACCGGTTTACAGAGAAGGTTCCAAAAAAAGAAAATATCCCATGAGCTGCAGTGGTTTGTATATTGGAAAAATAACTGAAAAAGAGGAATGCCAGAATTTATTTGAACTTATATGAATATAGGTTTAAAAAACTGATCTCTTTGCAATTAGACCTGAGCAATCACCTCTATGGGAATTTTAAATACATTTTAATTCTGCATGTAGCTTCTAATTGTAGAATTGTTTATCGTTACTGTTATATGTACTACCCTTTTCTTCTAATTAATTAAAAACAGCATTATTCAAATTATTATATGGTGAGCACACTCTCTCTCATTTCAAAGAATTTTGAGGCAGTTTGAAAGACAAACTCGTCCAAAGCGGTAATAAGAAGTGTTCATAGTAAAGTGGCCAGTGATTGCAGGCTGATGTCTATATGAGAACATCTGCTGTAATTCAATTTAATGAACCAGAACAAGCTGCATCGTGATTAAACACTGGTAAGTCATAACCTTTATGTGCAACTTAACACTTTTTTGTGGTAACGAAGACATTATTCACTTATTTGATGAGCTGTTTATCTTCAGAAAGATGTCTCCGCAGGCTTGTTTTGTCAGGTTTTAATTGTGCTAGTAAGCTTTCCAACATTTTATCACCACAAAGAAAATATCCTTTCCTCCCTCAGAAACATTCATGAATAAAACAGCGGAACATCCACAAAAATATCACACACAACAAAGTTTTACTGGCAAACTTGCTCTAGATCCTTTGGCTTTTGTGCTGTTTCTCTCTTTGTCATTCATTTGTATGCTTGTTCTTCTCCAGTGAATAAAGACTGAGTAATGCGTGAGGTGAGTGCTGCTTTAGTCATCTGCAGTTCACCTCTCTTTGACAGACAGGTGACCTAATGCCTCTCAGTCCATAAAAGAGAATTGAGTGTTGTGTTTGTGGCTGTGAGCGGGTGTTAGAGGGGAGAGAAATTACTCAATCTCATTACAGTTAAATATGAGAACTCTCATTGTTATTTCAAACCTCCTGAAAGCCAGTGTAAACATCATCGCTGTAGTTCATGTGGTTCAGCTTAGGTTTATGAAGCAATCAGAATGATTTTTATCAGCAACTAAAACAAAACGGGCAATGTTCAGGAATATATGTTACGTGTATTACACTTTGCAAGATTATGTTTTCTTCTGTATAAAGTAAAGCCGTAAAAAAATACAAATGAAGAACTAACCAGATTCTTCTCTAGGCACTCTTGAAATCAAGTATATGAGTGCAACAAACTCCTTTACACAGTTTGTTTAAAAACCTCAAATTAAAAGAAGTATGGTTTATGTCCTCTTATTGCATTTTAAGTCAATCATCCAATCAATATTTATTGATGCAGCATCATAAACAACAAACAGTTGACCAAGGCTGAAAAAACAAACAATATGCACACAAAGCAAAACATAAAAACTTCAACAGGTGAATTTAATGAAGCATTTAAACATACCAAAGCTACTTGAAACACATTAAATCGAAGATGTGAATCACTTGAATCACAAAGTGTGATTTAAAAAATTTTTTTTTTGTTAGACTATCTGGACAGGTACCAGAATACATGATGTAATCAATCAAAAGTAGCTATTAAAATATTTTGGGGGTTTCTTTAAATTATTTTCAAAATTTATGTAGGTTTTTTTTTTTTTTTTTTTTTTTTTTTTTTTAGAACATTTTGTTTTGTGTTTTTAAACATGGAGAACTGCTGAAACAATAAATACTTTATCTATTGAAGTCTTAATCATATGATTATTTAACAATTGTATTAATTGTGAGAAATGTTTGACTGCTAAGTTTAGAATTGCATCTATACAAACTTGTTACACATTTGCCTCACTTCCAGACCTTATTGATTTTATTTTGAATATGAATTATTATTTACTTGAATAGCTACTTGGTTTGTGTTTGAATTGTCCTTCATTGACAAATAAAGTTATTTGATTTGAATTTAAAATATTTATAATAGTAAAATAGTTCGATGAATGCTCAAACAACTGCGTACCAAACATTAAGTGTGTACATTTTCATGGTGACCTTCAAAACAGATTCTACCCTCAAAGATGGAATGTGCACACGCCTCAAATCACTAGTGAGGCTGTTCTTACACTGTAGGGAATTACATTTACATATAGGAACTTGCTATTTTTAAGAGATTGATTTCCATAAACACAAATGAAAGTACTCCAGCCATTTCAATTTTCTCACCCTTGCATTTACTCCTTTGTAGTCAAGCCCACTCCCTTCAGAGACTTTAGCATCATCCTACAGTTGTGAAAAGACATTAATTCTGGCACTTAAAGCTAAATTTAATCCCAGTTTTTAATCAGTGATGCAGTGATGCCCAGAGGTGGAACCACTCATTTAACGTTGTTTCAGAGGGGCTTATTTATGTGCTGCACCATTCTGAAACAAATCATCCAACCAGATCTGCAATCAGTCCCACTGCAGCAACTAAAAGAGCAAAGCATGACATGCTCTTAATGAATATACCAGCACTTGTCTTAATGCACACATACTCCCTGAGCCTGCAGTGAATTAAAAACAGCTCTGATGACTTTTCTGAAAGTCATAAAGGACCACTAAATCTACAGCCGAGAGTGTTTGGAACAAGAGAAGACACTGTGTGAAATGACAGGCTGATGTTAATGTCTCCCTGAACCCTTAAGATTTGATTAGAGAATGATGGAGATTATAGCATATGGATGAACTGTTGAGAAAAGAGAGTGGAAGAGAGATAGGATAAAATGAAAGGAACAAGAATTGGAAGACAGGTGTTGGCAAAAAGAAACATGTTCAACAAATGCAGGGTTTTTTTATACTGTTGAACACAAGGCAGTTAAAGAAATTCTCTCATTTTTTACAGTTAAAGGAATTCTCCATCCGTTCAATCAATATCCTCTTCCGACACTTGCGTTTACCATAGCTTAGCATAGGTCATTTGATCATGTTAATTGATCAGGTTGCATTTTCAGTTCAAAGCTATCAGAGTTTCCATATTTATAAGATGTTTTCTTAAATAAATCTTAAACTATGTTCATCCACTGTTGCATCATGGGAAAAATTTAATATATATTTTGTTGTTCAATGTTGAACTGTATGCATATTTCAGATAACAATAAATCAACTTTAAATAAAATTGTCTTATCTAACATTTAAGCCTATGGGGTTGGGGTAAGTCTATGTTGCAACTAAGCTGTTTAATGAACACATTAGATTGCCTTTAACTTGTATAGTAGGTGCTGTTATAAAGGCCAAAGTCTGCAGATGCCATCACACTTATTGATAAAGTATGTCCCCTGAAGACATCCAAACAAAAAAGCATTCACTGTTAACCAATTAGAGCAGGGGACTTAAACTCAATCCCTGGAGGGCCACAGCCTTAACTGAACACACCTGATGCCACTAATATGGCTCCCTTTGGCTTATTTGAAGCTAGTTGTGTATCTCTTGAAACACAACTATGTAACAAAGACAGTAGGGCCTGCAGCCCCCCAGGAATAAAGTTTGAGACATTGATTTAGAGGGTTTGACGTTTGCTTTCTCTTTTTTTTTTTTTTTTTTTGGGGGAATTGGCTGAAGGGAACGTTCTTGTAACATTTTTAGTATTTAAGTTTTGCAGTTGTGGCTTTTTAAAATTAGCTAAATGGTTTCATATTTAGTTGCATGCCAAGTAAAAACAGATAATAAAGACCCTTTTGCAAGATCTTGTTTTGCTCTTTCCAGTCACATACTGTCAATTTGAAAGGAAGCCTCCCTCTGACATGTATGCAGAGTCTCCATAGTCTTTGCTGTCATGGACTTAAAGTTATTGACTAAGTGTAATCTTGAACCAATTAGGAACTTAATGAATCATATAGTGTGACACTGATTTAACCAACTGGCAAAAATTCTAACTGAAACATGTTTAAATTATTTTTGTGTCACTTGAGGACTCTGGTTGAATAAAATACATAAGTATAAATGCTACACTGCTACAATAAAAGCACCTTATCATCTCTTTTTGATCCTGTGGGTTTTAATCGAGTCTCAGAACAGATTTTTCGTCACATGTATTGTACTTATCATGTCATTCTTAAACGTATGTACTTTAACTTGAGTGACACTTTCTATTACTTCTATTATAATCAAATTGTGTAAAATTGTGAGACCGAATGTCATCCGTAAGCCATAAATTGTAATATTAATAACAATAATAAAGAATCCTAATCATGAGTTACACTTTAGTTAAGCATACATAATTATCAAATGAGAATTAGTTTGTTTGTAATTAAGTATTTAAGAAATACAAACACATCTAACCAGTAATAACCCCTATTAGGATCATCTTTTACAAATTAACTGAATGACTTAATTCGTCTATAAATGGTATTTAAGGCTTAATTATTTTTGAATTATGGATGTATTTTTAACTCATTTAGGGGCTACCGCTAACATTTTGTTGGCAATACATTAATAAGCTTCTATAAACTCTAAAAATATAAACCCTCACGAAGTGCAACCAACCCAAAACCCAAACCCAATCTTTCTCGAAAATGTTATTTGTGGTGCATGTTACTTGTTGGAACGTGACTTGCTTTCTCAGGGTTAACGTAATCATTAAGCAACGCACTACTTATGCACCCTTAAAATAAAGTGTAATTCCCATTGTCCATTTTTAAAGGTGTGTTTATTTGCATTAATTATTTTACTATTCAATATGTTTACTTTATATTTGGACAGCAAGACGTTTTCTCGAGAAAGCTGGGATTTTAGAGGATCCAATTTGCCAAAATCTGTCAGAAAGTAGCTCCAATCTATGTGTGGGTACAAAAGCTGTGCTGCCCACATCATTAAAAATTATTCAATCGCATGCACACACATTTAAAATAAGTACAGGACAGCTTGGCGCATGACATGGCCAAAATGAAGAGAGAAGCCAAGAAAAGTGCTACAGAGAGAAGAATAGAAGGCTTTAGGGAGACGTCACAGTGTGCCAAAAGCTACTTTCTTTCTGTCTGCCATTCTCATGGGCAAATGCCAATTCAATAAGCATGTCCAAGTAACACCCTGGGCATCCCCTGGCACATCTTCTACTGGCATTCTTCAACTCTACCAATCCCTTCTTTTTATCCTGTAGACAGTTCTGTTGATCAGAGCTTCATGCAGATGGCGGCTCTTTTTCTGCTGTGTGGAGCATTTAGGGCCACAGGCAAACTCACATTAAAACCAACAGTCAGCAAGTCCTCTCTAATTACTCTTTCATTCACTTCAGCGTGGTCTTTATGTAGTCAACGACTGCATTAGCAACACGTGTGTGGTTAGTGTCTGCTTGTGATGAAATTACGCAATAATAATTAATGCAATAATAATGGCAGCTTCTTTCCATTAGATAGCATACGAGCCTGCATTACGCACTGTTGCTATGGAAGGTTTTGTGGAGTCTTGGAAGATAGTGAAGCTTATGGTGAGTCTGTTGTGCATTTGAGTGTGTAATGTTGATGCATTAGGTTTCAAGCTCATTAAAGGAAGCATTACGAAGTTAAACAGCTTCATTTAATCACTCCTAATATTTCCACAGTTGGCTAGCCATGGAAAACATTGTCTTAACAAATACACTGGTCAGGGCTGGGCTTGGGGTAATGTAAGGAGTCTGATGAGTGAACTACCAAGGTGGGTCAGAAGAGTATGCATATTTAATCTAATATTTGCCAGGTTGATTGGCATAGAAACACATACCAATGGTTCTATGTTTATGTTAATGGCCCAAGGTGTCACATGACATGCCCAACTAATCACGTACAGAACTTATATATATATATATATATATATATATATATATATATATATATATATATATATATATATATATATATATATATATATATATATATATATATATATATATATATATATATATATATATATAATATATATATGATAATGTAGTAAATAGCTAATTATATGCTAATGCTGTTCTAAACGGTAGGTGTAGCACGACACAACTAAAAAGGTTTTCTTTTTAGTAAATATTTTGAGTTTCGGGATGAAGCACTTAAAGGTAATAAGTTAAACTACCTTGAGATTTTTTTTTTATACACAATATGGTTTTAAACTTGAATTCCTGTGTTTTTCTTTATCTCAAATCTGCATGTTTCACATTAAATTGGTATTAGTATTCCTTCTGTTTCTTTAATGAATTCTCAAGCCATTTAGTGCTTTGTTGATTCTGCTGCTGGTTTTATTTTTATGTGATTAGTCCGGAAACTCAAATAAATGATCAATGCTTGAATCAAACATACTTCTTTGCGTCGTTCAGCATTCACTCCTCACATAGTTTTTAATTATGTCTGTATGTGCGGAGACAGCTAATGCATGGAACAGAGAATTTGCTCAGTGTTACGCTTAGTTTGCTTTTCATCTTGCATTTGCTCGACCTCAGTTTATCACAGGGACAAATCCATGCTCAGAAAATGAATTGCTGCAAATCGCTAGCCGAAGGTAATTATTATGGTCTGTCTCTAACAAGTCGCACATCTCTGCATGTCTTTCCAGGAGTATATTTTCAAGAGAACAACACCATAGACACCGGTGAGCTGGACGTGGGTCGTAGAGCCATACAGGACGTACCTCCTGGAACTTTCTGGCGCTCGCAGCTCTTCATTGACCAGCCACAGTCGCTCAAATTCAACATTTCCGTTCAGAGAGGGGCCCTGGTGGGTGTCTACGGCCGGAAGGGTCTGCCTCCTACACACACTCAGGTAAGAAAGTCTTTAGAAGTGCTTTCACAATAAATAATTCACTGTTACCTAAATATTTGGATTTTTTCATGACTTCAGTTTGAGGGACTGTGATTTAAGATACAATTGAATTAATAGTACAGATAAGTGTAACCGTCTTTTTTAATCCCACACCATATAAACCTTTGATAGCCATAGTTTGTTTCTAACAATTGTCTGTTTTTTTTAATGCAACTATTCTGATTAATTGATTTTCTTCAAATGTAAACAATCGCTGAATGATGCCCTGAAACATATTGCTAATAGGCCATAGTATTGCTAACCATTTTTGAAGCTTTTAATTTCCTTTTCAGATATTCAGAATTCAGTTAGATTCATGAATCTATTCAATATAATTTGGTTGAATTAGACCGTTACATTCTAAATTCATTAGTGTGGTGGATTGTAGTTTGCAGAAGAAGTGTTTAATATAGAAATGAAAGGTATATCAAACAAATTATAGCTCTATTTAACAAAATGATATGCTCTACTTAGACAACTGATATAGCGACTTATAACTACAGGTCTAGAGATTCAGTTCAGAAAAAGAAAATGTAAGAAGTTGACAGTAGTCTAAGTAGAGCTACAACAAACGACAACTATATGGAATTAATGAATAGTTAGCTTTGATAACTAGCAGCTTTTATAAAGTTAATACATTTTTGTTACAGTGTGATATCAAACAACATTATCTCTTAAAATAAGAAGCTCAAAATGGCAAAGTGTCTGTGTCTGTGATCTTTTATCTATAAGATTATTATTAATTTACCCAATTATTTTTTTTATCTGGAGTGAATGTTTAAATATAGAATACATATTTGTAACTATATTGAAATTTACTAGCTTTATAATAACAATAACAAAAAAGTTTTATGTTGTTTTTACATAAAAGGTCAAATAAAGCTTGAATAGAAAATACTTAAATTGCTGTTAAATCTTAACTGTTTTACAGTGTTTATTTCTGTATAATGTGTTAGTTTCTAGTCTAGCAATTCACTTGATTTATTTTTTGAGTAAATCAAAAATTCTCGTCTAAAAAGGTGATTTAATGACAGATTTTACTTCTTTGTTTATTCAGTGTATTAAGTGGGAAAAAAGTTGTTTTGCAAAAATGTTAGCTATGATTCATATTTGTTTAAAGTTTTTACAAGCTTTCCCTTTTAGTTCATAATTAAGAGGCTAGCAGTAGTTCTAGGTAGAATGCTTACTGTGTTTCAAAACGCCGCTGAGTCTTCTGGATTTTGTAATTTCTAGGTTGTACCGCATTATTCTGCATTCTTCCTAATGTCCATTATAAAGATGAATTTTAGAACTTAATTTGATTTCCTTCATCATATTATAAAACCACACCAAGTAAACCATTTACCAGACGACTTCATGCAGTTTTCACGTACGTGGCTTAAAGCTATTAAACTTAGTATGCAATGAATTCTGACACCTTTAAAGATGACCTTCAAAGTCAGATAGTCATGCCAGACAATTTCAATCTGCCACCTCTCTCTCATTCACACATGAAGTCATTCATACTTCTATGCAGGTTTTGTTCTGCTTTGATTAAAAAGTGTATTTGTCCTTTGCAAGCAAACCAATTATTTTTCTTTTTATCATTTCTTTTTTTGCTAAGCAACAACTGGGTTCACGCTTCTTCAAGGGTACATCACAAACAGCTAAAAGCTTAATAGGTGTAATTGGCTGTGGAGTCCTCCACAATAAGAGTCGATCGCTCTGACCTACTGCTTTAATTGACACGGAAGAATCAATACGTTTCTTAAAGGCTGAATAAAGGATAGGTTGAAGTTCTATTGACAGACAGCTGTAGTGATTTCTGTTCTCCACACTTATCAAAATGTTTTTTTGATAGCATCTTGTTTATAAAACCATCTCAATCTCAGGTGTAATCGTCTGATGCACTGTAAATACAGAAAGTCAATCAACTCATTAAAGAGATTGAGTCAAACTCACTGGGAGAGGTTTCCTGAAGCAACAACAAAACAAATAATTTTGTAAAATGATATCTTTAAACCTTTCACACTACTAACGAAACACTATATTGATTCCAGATGTATTTTTTGTAATTTGGCAAGACATTACACAACTGTCATTTTAAAGGTGGAGAAGCTGAATTAATTCTATATTTCATAATTTTGTGTATTTTCACATTGAAGCATAAAATCAAACTGATATCATAGCATAATGTAATTTATCTAGCTATTAGCTGAACATTGTTGGTGACATGAACAAAGTTACAAACAAAGGAATTTTCTGTGATTAAAGTGGGATTTGGTTTGTTTTCTCACTTTTTTGACCCCAGTATGACTTTGTGGAGCTGCTGGATGGAAGTCGACTGATCGCGAAAGAGAAGCGTGGCTTGCTGGAGATGGATGGTGCAGGCAGGAAGTCTCGATCACTTAATATTCACGAGGCTGAGTTCATTCGCTTCCTGGACTCAGGCACCTGGCACCTGGCCTTCTACAATGATGGCAAGAACGCTGAGCAGGTCTCCTACAACACCATCATCATCGGTAATGCATCAGCTTACATGCTTTTGATTATTTGATTTTTTTTTTTATACAATACAATTTTATACATGAAAGCTGGAAACTGTTAGCTGAAATACAAACATAATGTTTAAATAAAAAAAGGTGATAAATTATTTTTATTCCTGCAAATGGAGTAAAATCACACAATTGTTGCTGCAACAGTTTTTTTTTTGTTTTTGTTTATTGCATATTTTTGTTATTTTTGTTCTCTAAATATTTGTGGATTATGGATGCAGTCAGGCATTCTGTTGACAAAACAGACAAAATGGTATTGAGTTAAAACGTGACATTTTGAAAAAGTTAAACCATGTATCAATTACAATGTAATAACATTTTAAGTTCTGCTAAGAAGATGTTTGTGTTTTAACACATTACAATATTTGAACATTATTGACTTTTTATTTGCTTAAAAACTATTCCCAACACCAAACGTGTTACATTTTGTCTGAAACAGTGTTACGACCAACAATTTATCATAAACTTTTTTATCATAAATTTATCATAAACTTTTTTGTGAAATCGTTTTTTCTTTGATTTAACAAAGCAGGGGTCTCAAAGTCAGTTCCTGGAAGCCCATGGCCCCTGCTGGTGTTTCATGAGACTCACCAGTAGCTTCACACAAGCCAAGAGGAGCTTGATTAGTTGAATCAGGTGTGTTGCATGAAGGTTGACGTAAAACTGTGCAGGACTGCGTTCCTCCAGCAATTGAGTTTGAGACCCCTGGTGTAGAGTTTCAATAAAAGCTTTGAACTAATTAACCCCATAACCCTCACAATCTCATTGGAAACTCCAATTGTTTGATGTTATTTTAAGAATCTGTTTTATATTTGGCAGCAGTTCAAGTTACTGCCACTGACATTAACGAAGAATTCTTTAGATAATCTTTGCTCTGTTGAAGCACAAGGTGTTCTTGGAACCTTCTCAAGTGATTCTGAATCACATGAAAGATTTACACAAAAGCTTTTGCTGCTTAAGTTCATCTTTTGGAGACAACCCAGCTAATTAAATGTTCTCAGTATTGTTTTTTTTTTCTACAGATCATTTACTGCTGACAGTTTTATGCATTTTACAATAGGTTTCTATGTTGACGTCAGTTAAACAGTTTTACACTAGGATAAAATCTTATTTCTTATATATAAATATATATAAAAAAAGAATAAAAACGGTGTATATATATATATATATATATATATATATATATATATATATATATATATATATATATATATATATATATATATATATATATATATATATATATATATATATATACCATATAAACCGTATACCTCATGAGCATATTGTCATTCCTATGAAAACCCCATGCCACCTTAGAGAACGAAATATAAAGATTTAGACAAATCAGACATTTGTAATTGGTGAATGACACTTTGGTCAAAGTTAAAATCTGCGGGAGACCTCCAAATTTAAGTGGACATGGTCTTACTTTTAACATTTCTACAATATATTATCATGTGAATGTAGAGAATAGTAACAGCAGCTAAATATCTTTATGTAATAATTATATGTTACACATTGAAACAGTTAGATGTTGTTTATATACTATTTTCTTGCTAACAAAAAAGTTGATCTGACTGCTATTGTTCAGTCCTCATGATTATAAAGAGAGTCACCTATATGTGAGTGTTAGAGGTGTATTGATCAGAGGCTTGTGGGTGGCAGCGCATTCAAACACTTGCCTGATGACCTGCAGGACCTTTCCGTGCTCTTTTTCATTGTCTCTCTCTTTTGCACTCTTTGTTATTCACTGTTCTCTTACCTCAAACATAATCTTATAAAATAAGCTTCATGTTTGAGCTTGAAGAATAGAACTATAAAAATGTTCAGGTGCCCTCGTTTTAAGTGAATTTTCATTCTTTGAAAGTTTACCTTCTGAAAAAGCCTTCTAACATTAAATAGATTGGAATGACTTTTGCACTCCGAAACCAAGTGAAACCGCTAGTTCCATTTTTTTGAAGTACTTTTGGAGGTGTCCTGTGAAATTGTTCTTATGTAGGATGAAACTGGCAATAGCTTTTGTCTGTTGTATAATTTTGTATCGAACAAAGTTGCATTTATAACAACTGTTAAATATTTTAAGATCTTAAACAATCTGTGACAAATCATCAAGATTTTGTTCTCACATAAGTTTATCTGCTGCCAGGGGTGCTGTATTTACTGAGTAAATAATCCAGTAGAGCTTGTTCGTCTTTTCAATACTTTCTTTTTTTATATAATAATGAGCCTTTTGTACAAGAAACCCTTATGTTGGGGCTTCGGTGTAGGTTTTATTCTACAAATGGAGGACCAGTTGCCATTGAATTGGAAATCTTGTCATGATGATAGCCTAATGAAAATACATATATCAAAAAGTTTGTTTTCCATTTTGGGAATATACAATGGCTAATTATAATTATTCATAGAGGAGGAAAAGTCGATGGGCGTCCCTGTAATGATGGAAAAACAAAAGTCTTGTGTTGCTGTGTATTCTAACGGCTGTCCAACAGGGTACAGAAATCTCCACACCGAGCGTCTGGCTGCTAATTGGTTGTAATAATAATCTGATTGGTTCATTAAGGCAGACTAAGCTTAGATGCAGATTTTTGTTAATCATGCATCTGGCGCTGCTTTAATTAAAGAATGGGGGTGGGGGGCGTTTGTGTGCTAATTTTACACAGACTGGCTTCTCAATTAGTGCTTTTCTCACTATGTCCCTTCCTTGCCATTTTTTCTCACTGTGGCATCCTCTCACACACTTCCATTCCTTCCCCTAGATACCCTCACCGAGTGTCCACACAATTGCCATGGTAACGGAGACTGCCGCTCGGGAACGTGCCATTGTTTCCCAGGGTTCCTTGGGCCTGATTGCTCACGAGGTATGCTCGCGTACACACTTGCACTCACTCATGTACAGTCACACAGGACTCTCGAGAGAAATAAACAAGCTCTGTCACTGCTCATAATTGCTTTTAGATTGTCATTTGAGCAAGTGCAGTCGACGTGCAGGCTTCTGCTGGGTCTTAATTCTCATGCCTGATTGGCTGCATATTATTGGGAGGAAGCAGCATCGATTTTATTTTCAGGGTTTTTGTTTATATGTATTCCGTTTTCTCTTCGTTGTTTGGTGCTTTATGTCTCTGCCAGTTAAAATCAGAGTAAATTACAGATATTGATGTTGGTGTCTCTCTAAAGATGTACTGTAATGAACAATAAACTTTAGATTTTCTACATCAAGGTGGCCAAACTGGACAAAAAGATGAATCATTTGTCTTAGCAGTGGTTGACTTAACTGAAGTCTGCCCTCACTTTATCAGCATAAGCTTAATTTTTTTTTATAAAAAACAGCATGAAAACCATGACATTCGTGGCATTCTTTACCCAATTTTATTTACAAACAGTAATAATAATATAATAGATTTCTTGTAAAGCACCTTTGAAACTTCACTTCCCAAAGCGCTGAACAGAAACACTAAATCACATAAAACAAATAAAGTACAAAAGTTAAATCTAAGACAACATTTAAACTCAAATTATACAAATCGAAGCAATAAAACAGTAAAAAAAATTATCAAATCTCTAATTTGAGACAATAAAAGTACTTTGATGACCATGCATTTTAAGTTGTTTCCAGTAAACAAGCAGCTTCAGAAAAACCTTCAGATTAAGTTCGTATGATGTCCTTTTGTTCAGAACCAGTTAAATTTATAGTTATTATTTTTTCCTTTTTTCAAAGTTGCCTTCGTCTTGCCCTCATCTCATTGATATATTTCTCTTTTTTTATAAGGCAGTTTATAAGGAAAGCTTTGGGCCCCACAGTTCTAAATTTATATTTGATATTAAACCAAATGTTTAATTTCTAGGTGTTACAGACTCTAAAGCACTGCGTTTTAGAATCTATAATACCCAGCAACAAGCTTGCAATTCTAGCTTATTTGGTGCTCAAAAATGCAAATTTTAGCACTCTGTGTACTTTATCCTTTTAACTAGTGCATTTGTTTGTTTCTTCCCAAAGCGGCTTGTCCAGTGCTGTGCAGTGGTAATGGCCAGTACTCCAGGGGGCGCTGTCTGTGCTACAGCGGATGGAAGGGCACGGAATGTGATGTTCCTAGCAACCAATGCGTCGACATTCACTGCAGCGGACATGGAATCTGCATCATGGGAACCTGTGCCTGCAACACCGGCTATAAAGGAGACAACTGTGAAGAAGGTCAGGGATTGTAAAACATATATATGTAGAGTTGTGTGATAGTTGTCTACCAATTTCAGAACCTACACATAGCTTAAAATGTAGAATTTTTGATTATTTTCTCTGTTTTCCTCTTTACAGGCATCTTCAGCAGGCTCAGTTTTTTAGGCTCAGTTTATTAAAAACTCGACTGAAAAATGTATCTGATTTTCCAGCAATATTTCCATTAAAACCCACATTAAATCCACACAAGATAAAGTGTTATAACCATGATTATTGATTGCCCACTGTTTTTGGAGGTTTGCAAGTGCTTTAACCAACCTAATAAAACAAAGCAAGTGAGCATGAAAAAGGGAGAGAGAGAGAGGAGAGAGAAGAGCTTTTGTGAGTGTCAGAGAGAGAAAACTGTCATCGCCCTTTCAACATCACTTTCGCTTAATGAGCAGCAGAACTCCTTGTCTGCTGCCATCAAAGAGCCTATTCTGCATGTGACCTTCCTTGATGATTTACTGTCGCCGCAATAATCACTACCCATGAGTTAATAGTTCAATATTCCCGAAACAATTGCCATTCTCCACTTCACAGAGCAAATAATTACATTGCTATCCCTGCAGATGTGCAGGTCCCTTACTCATCAGCCTTGTGAGTGGGGAAAATGCTAGATTACAATAGATTTTTCATAATTAGCGGAATTAGTTTTGTGTGTGGTGTTTAACATGACTCTGCACGAAGCAGGTGGAGTGTGCAGTGTGATGGGTTTATTTTTTCAACTGCTCAAACTGCTTGAGTATAGTTGTTCAGTATAGTCGGCTAAATAAATTTGTGATAATATTAATACTGTATAACTGAACAACTGTGTTCGTAATGTCAACTATTGTGTAGAAGGCTGATGGTTTAGGTAGAAGATTGAATAAAGTAGAAAAAAGTTATGAAACAATACAAATATGTACAATATGTTACAATAGAACATAAAATATAAGGAACAATATATAAACACCTACAACCCAGTAGTTCGCATTCAGATTCAAATAGAACTATAAACAGTGACAATTAAATTGCCAATTTAAAACATCAAAAATTATTCTAGGATCCAACACCCTTTAGCACACTCAGAATGGTAGCTCCCACAGAAATTCTGATAAAAAGAGGGACTCTATCAACCTATGAAATTAGCTGTTTTAAATATGTACCATGATATTTGACTGAAAAGAAACTGTAAAAAAGACTTTACATATACATTTTATTTGGGTGGTAGGGAATAATGTAACAAAACATACCAAAAACATAAGGTCAAATCTACATGGAAAACATATATAAAAAATATCAATAAAAAATAGTTTGCTGTTTCGACTGGTAGAACGCACTTTTTGACAGATCTCCTTTTTTAACAGATTATATGTTTATTCTGCTAAGAACACAAGTCAATTCTGCTGCTCATCTACACATCCAAGGAAAAGAAAGCGGGTTTAAAATACTACATTCAATCAGTCAACCAGAACATAACAGACATATTTAGCTCAACATCTCATTATCGTCACAAGAATAAGAAATTAAATTAATTATGATAATTGTTGACGAAAACAACACTGCTTGTATACGCGCAGTTTTTATTGGGATGAACAAGGAATGGCCTACTCTCAATTGTCACAAATGCTGTGCTCGGACCTTTGTGTCTCCGCAAACTGTTTTCCCATCTGTAGCAGATTTCTGAGAGCACATTGAACAATAGTTGTCATAAAAAGTCTGACGAGTGTGCTGCTAAATCTGTTATAGTGTTTGTTTGTGTGAGCAAACATTGTGATGCAAGGTATTTGATGTAAAATGATAGTGTATAGATTAGCTTCAGTAGAAAGTGTAATTTAATTTGTATGTTATGTTTCATATTTTCTTGTGTTATGTTAAAATAAAGTATAATGAGTACTTTTGTTTCCTCAATACATCAGTGGACTGCCTAGACCCATCGTGCTCATCTCATGGAGTGTGTATTCATGGAGAATGCCACTGCAATCCAGGCTGGGGTGGTAACAACTGTGAAATCCTGAAGACCATGTGTCCAGACCAGTGTTCAGGACATGGAACCTACCAGTCAGAGAGCGGCACGTGTACCTGCGACACCAACTGGACAGGACCCGACTGCTCCATCGGTACGCTTTACCATACCTCACAATGTTGGTTTAGCAACACTCTGAGATGCATTGTTGTTGTTATAAAAGCATTAACAGGCTGTTGATTCATATTTTCCACCCTCCCCGCTGTTTAATCTGTCAGAAGAGCCTCCGAAACCATTTCTGAGTCAGCCTTAAATACACTATCATTATGAAATATCTCTGTGTATCGAAAACTCATTCACAGCTGGCATGTGTGTGTATGAGCTATGATAGGGATCGCTCTAATAAGAGCACTATTGGACTCCTGCTGCTTTAGGACTCACCAATGGCCAGTCTTTTAGTTATACAATGCAATTTTCTCAGCAGCAAATGTGTCTAATGAAAATAGCATTTCACCCAAGAGCCCCACATTGCTACATCGGCCTCTCTGTTTCTCTTTTCTCCCCTCCTTTTCTTTCTGGCACATTTTCAATAGAGGTATAAACACCTGACGTCTTTGTTAAGCGCTACTCTCCTGCTTCTATTAATTTGTTGAACATCTTTAATTAGCACCTAGATAATGAATGAGGATTGGATGCTCTAGCTATGTCTCAGGGTAAATACCCCTCCGTGTGTGTTTGGAGATCGTGATCGAATCAAGGACAATGCTCCAAAATGTGTTTTTCCATTCCCTCTTTTGTCTTGAGTATTGATGGAGTCAGACAGACAGAGGCCAGAGGGAGGGCATGTGTCAGCACGTGTCGTGCCTATTATATTTATTATGCCTCAGACAGACAGTAACCATTCTGTTGATAACCACTGGGGTCGGGCTGAGAATGGGTTGGTCTATGTTGTCATCTCTGCTGTGGAATAACATTACACATCACAGTATATTCAGTGTTTCTGCAGGGTTTTAAGAATTCTTAAATTGCACTATTTTAGGTTTTAAAATTTTTCAGCACAGCTCATTTAATGCATAAATGCTCAAAAACATAAAAGGCATGTTTAGGGTTGCCAGAGTTCTAAAATAAAAAAGTGATGTTTAGTGTTGCCACAGTAAAGAGAGAAAAGGCTCATATATACTCAACATCTTAAAAGTGATTGTTGGGGTTGCCAGAGATTGAGAAAATGCCTCTAAATGTTAAAAAAAACGGTTAGGACTGCAAAAAAAAAAAAAACACTTATGAACGCTCATGCCCAATGCGTGGTTGAGGTTGCCAGTGTTCGAGAAAACCTTAAAGTTGATGGTCAGTGTTTCAAACAATGTCTTAAAAAGGTCTTTAAAAAATTTGCAGAAACCCTATAAATAGAAGAGTGGGAACCGGTGTTTACACAAGTCAAATTGAATTTATTGATGAATGTTTATTTTCAATAATATATGTATATGATAAACGCTTATGAAATCTTTCATTACCCAGATTAGCAAGCATTTAAAAAATAAGGGGATTCATTTATTTGCTATTTAATACTTGGCTTGTCTGTTTTATGATGACTTTCAGTTTATTTTCATTTCATATTAAATCATAGTTTTAATGTAACCTTACATAAATTAAGTTGCTGTTATTTTAGCTGAATTAAGAATACATTCATCTAAATAACACACATTTACATGTTTTAATGGTCCTGATGCTATACTTTGGTAGTGGTAGTCTTCAAATATTTTTCTAAATATATATTGTTAAAAAAGAATCAGGTTGAACTGAAACTCATGGCTAAAAACCAAAGTGTATATTAATCCATAATCTTAATTAATTCATTTCAAAGGTATTTTTTACTATTATTATTATTATTATTATTATTATTATTATTAATTCTAAAAGCTTTTATGTCTTTAGTTTTTCTGTGTCATGTGGTTGTTGTTGTTGTTTTTTTCATTTTCAACCAAGCAAACATGGAGGAACCATACAACCCCATCTCAACTGATATTGAAAACAAGCTATTTATCCATCTTTCATAGAGTATAGCGAATTATCCAGGAATGACCTTTGAGAAAATGAATCTCATGCTGCCCAGTCAAACCCGAAGCCATTCACCCACTCGGCATCAGCTCCGGCAAAGCCAGTAATCCAGATTGATATAGTACAGTTGCAGCAGGGCTTACAGCGCGAGCAGAGAGTTTTCCAGAAGCACTTCCCAGCAGCTGCTCTCCATCTGTCTGTATGAACTTTTCCTTCCGAACAACCCCTCTCTTTTTCAATCACTCTCCCGCTCCCAGGAAACTGAGGTGAACTTCAGCAGAGTCTCATCCAATGAAAGATAAAAGACCCAGACACCCCCGCACACAGAGAGAGAGAGGCAGAGAGAGGTGCATCACTCCTGCCTACCTGCAGGAGGCATAATAACAGCACACAGTGGGGTAGCCAACCACAAACTGGCACTCACCTGACCCAAGGGCTGATGGGAAATTCTGTCTCCATTTCTTCACTTCTGTTACCTTGTCTCAATACTCTTTCAGCAGCTCTGGCGGAGTGTCATGTCATGGTTTCACACCTTGTCATGAAGCGCCCTGGAAAGAGTCAGACTGGCGGCTGATGGATGGAGTTTAACAATACCCCATCCCATGATGTGTCTTTATCAGGAATGCCTTGCCAGTGCTTTGTTCCTACCCTGACGGGGTGTGTCAGACCGCAAGCCTCTGCTGGAACTGTGTGTGTGGGCTGTTCAAGTACAGCTTGCTTTTGCACCAGTCTGTTTTCATCTTCTCTTCTCACAAACATCTTGTCGTATGTGTAAACAAACTCATGAACTCAATTCAAAGCATTGTGGACAATTTTTTGTAAGTTGTCACTCAATATGTTGTTTCTAGATTTCATTATGCTCTACTGATCTTAACAAATGCAGATATAGCCTGAGAATTTCAATGTGTTTTTGTTTAAATATGTTAAACACAATTTATTTAGATATATTTTTTATCATTTATTTTTAGTTTAAAAAATACAAAGCAATGTATTAAGGTGTGTAATAACTATTAGTGGAATTCAAAAAGAATGTATAATTTCATAAATGTTTTTAATTTCAATGAGAGACAATAGGCTGCGCTTATAAGCTGCTGTGATATTCTAATTTGTATAATATTACGTATTAAGCATGAGAAATCGTCAAAATAAGGCACTTAAATCATTGTTATGGTTATCCAGGCTGGAAAAGTAGATTGAATTTGAGAAATGTATATTTATTTTAATTTGTGGATCACAAAGCTCAGTTTTAGTATGTTTAGGAGAAAACCTTTGAAAACACATCACTGCATGGTAAAAAGATCACCAAGCAATATCTGATACCTTAGCTTTGGATGATGCTATGACCCAGGGTTCCCCAAATCTGGTCCTGGAGGGCCGCCGCAACCCTGCACATTTTAGTTGCAACCATGCTCCACTATGCATGCAACTCTGTGTAGGTCTCCAGCCCTCCAGAACTGGATTTGGAGACCCCAGCTATAACCCATCAAAATCAGAGAGTGAAAAGTGCCTCTTTAACATCAAAACATGTTGTTTTCATAGTGTAATTTCCATTTCAGAAAACAAAAACAATGAATGCTCTCAAGCTCTACAGGTGAAGAATCTATTTTTAAAAAATGTTTTTGTAAAGAATTGTGACAACAAACGTGTCTGATGCAAACATTTTCTCAGCCTCAAATGTTAATTATCACTTTACAGTTGATGGGGGGAGGTAATTTTAATAGATGTGATATGACTCAACTTAAACTAAGCAGCTAAATCAAATTCTCCATTTACAGTGCAGTAACTGTTTGTAAACACAAAA